>JAPYZA010005426.1:4546-16731 GCA_030522685.1 Eupelmus azureus
CGCGCACGTAGCTCTCCGATTAACCCGTCATCGTTTGCGGGATAAAAAGAAGGAGGAAACCGGAGTTAGCGAAGTGGAAGGCGAGCGTCTGAGAACGTTTATTTTAAAGCTGGACTCTCGGAGGGTATACGAGGGAATGAGTAGAGTCGCGCGGATATATAAAAGGGACTAGAGTGCTTCATGAATTATTGAACGTCGGAGAGGAGAGTGTCTCTCTCTCTCTCTGTTTCTCTCGTTGAGTTTGAGTTCGAGTCGTTATGGTGCTCCGAGTTTTCGGCCTCGAATTTTATAGCTGCACTCTAATTACAGGGTGTTGTAAATTAAGTCTGGGACACTTTTTATTTGCCGTGGATGAAGAGCTGAGGAGATAAATCACATTTTCAGACACCGTTACTGGACCTCGGCGTTTTTTCTAGCTTTTACCCTACTTTAATTGATTAAATTAGAGACTCTATGCGTTATTAAGCCCATTTTACGTTTAACCTTATTCGTACACAGGGAGCTCAAGTATAAATTTAAAAACAAAGTTTCTTTTGACAACTTATTATTTTTAACGAATAAATCTTAGCAGGCTGATTGATCTGCGAGCCCGATAGCAAATCTATTACTCCGAATCTACATAGTATCCCGCGCTTAATAGTTTCAGAATCGAACGATATTTTCTTAACCACAGCCAAAGCCCACGTACAGCTGTCTCGTCTACAGCTCGCGTGTATGTAGGCCCCGCGGACGTTTTATTATCCCAGACCAGCGAATTATTGACCTCCCCGGCTCCGTAGATAAGCCGGCTAACAGTTCTCCAATAAAGTTTTATACTCGAAAATCAATTGTCTCGCCGCACTTGTTTATACCGGCGGCTAACGGTCCCAGCGGCCAAAGATATGACGCGCTGCCACGCGAGTATATCTCCCTCGGGAGGCTTTCGACGTTTTCGAATCCCGCACTCCCAGATAATCACCTCCTCACTCACGCGAAATTTTCGTTTCCTCCGATCGGTATCCGACCGAGCGGCAAAAGTTCGATCTAAACCCGCCTGGAAAATATCGCCTCGTACTCTTGCCGCTCTTATCGCCGATGAATCTTCCATGACTTCTGGTCGCCGGGCAATTCGTAATCCCGTCGTCTACCGTAAGACCAGACACACACGCGCGTCCCACTGGCCTCCACAGGATCGGAGACAAATCAAAAGAAAAGCCAACAGCCGGTCTCCTCTCTTTAAAAACATCCTTCGCCACTCTCAAACGCAACAATAGTCACGCACGCTTTCTCCATACGTCACTCCGTCTCTCGACAAAAGCATCGCGCGAAATAGAGGCCGAGTGCATAAACAAGCCATCGAAATCTGCCTATGGAAGCCGACGCGTCAGTCCCGCATCTGGGCCGCCGAAGCCGCGGTCGTCTAATTGTCTACCGAGAATTTCCGTGGCCGAGGCTTCTTCAGCCGGCCGCTGGATGCAACCGACAGGTACCGCTAGATCTCCCACTCCTCCGCGATTGCACGTATATATAAGGAGCAGTCTGGCGCGCTGCTGATACTGGGTCACCTAATGGCGCTTCCGTATGCAAAAAAAAGCGAGGAATTGGCCGTGGGAGACGCGCGTCAGGTGCGGGAGAGCGCGAGCTTTAATCGCCCTTTAACGGCACCGCGCGCCGGCGAGCCGTAAGTCAACGAGTTTTCCAAGGCGAGCCGGTCTACGCGTGAGTGTGTGTGTATTAATGATCGAGGGGTTCGGTTTTTTTTGGTTGCGCGCGTGGAATTTCATTTTTCATTGTGTAACGAGGTGCGTTAGTTGTTGCGGCCGAGGTAAGATTTTAATGGCAGATAAATTTTCGCCGCTCGAGGTGATGCGGAGCGTTCGTCAGCTCGCTCGCTTCTGTTGAGCGGCTTTTTGAGGAAGCGGCGGGGTGCTTGCTGGGTGTAATTTTTCAATGGTCAGGCGAGCCGATTAGAAGCCGAAGAGTCGCTGGTTAATGGCCCGTGGAAGGATTTGCGATTAGTTAGCTGATAGTGGGATGTGTTTTTTGTTTCTACGGCTCGGCTGGGATTATATTGCTCGCGAGCACGATACTTACAGCTGCGTGCTTACAAACGATCCTAGTTTATATTCCAATTTGTAATTTTTGCCGTGTTTCTGCTTTCAGCGATGTAGTCTTTAAGCATGCCTGGTTATTCCTTTTGAGTTTCTCTGCCTGGAAGCTCGTGAAGTTCTCGGGTTTAGCGCTAAATTAAATTAATAAATTTGTAGCTAACAGAACGGCGGCATGTTTATTGTCGGCCGATAAAATAATTAATTTAATTACAAAATTTAATAAGGCGCGGTAATTTTCAATAAACTCGTGAAACCCGTGAAAATTTATTAATCCCCGGCGCGAACGGCTCCGCATTGTAATCAGGCCCCGCGCATCTCTCGAACAATATATATACGAGAAAATAAATTTTCTTGAAATATGAAAGTCCATCCCGAGTTCCACGCTCTGTACGTGAAGAAATTCGCGAGATCTACGGCGTTGCAAAATCAGCAATTGCGTGCAGCTCGCGCGGCAATTAGATTTTAATTGAAAATCTAAACTGATTAATTTTCCGCTCGCATATACCTATACGTGCGCTATCGGGCATCGATCACTCGTCAACCCCGGCCTGCAAACAAGGCCAAAAAAATCTGTGTAATTGCGCCCGAACAAAAAGCGCGTGTGGTGCGAACTCGCGAAAAATGCTCGCTTGCACGCGCCCGATAGCTATGCACGCGCACTTTTCGCGCCGATCAATAACAGATAAAAGCACGCGCAACTTTTCTTATATTATACCCAGGCGAGCGCGCGAGTTTCAAAATCCCAGCAACGCGCGAGCTCTTATCAATATTAAAATCACCGCGTTGCGTCAAACTTTATCGGTGCAATGAAACGGCTCCCCCTGAGCGTAAGCATGGACATACACACACACACACACACACACACACACACACACATACACCTGAGCGAAAACGAGAAGAACACGAGAAGAGCGCAAGGTAGCAGGCGCGTTATCTCGCGGAAAATCAAACAGGGAGCGTCGGGGGGGCTGATGCAGGCGCGCTGTTCCGCACAATGTAATACCCGCGGCGACGTGTACACGATGCACGCGCGCGTTTCTCTCTCTCTCTCTCTCTGCGTGCTCGGCTCCGCGCGGTACAATTGAGATTCACTTTAGAATTTTAAATGTCGTCGTTAAAGAGCCAGGCTGGAATTGGCCAAGTTTTACGAGGCCGCGTGCGTGAGCGCGCGTTTATGAAGCTGGGGGGGAATATGCCGGCGCGAGTTTTTGCGGGGTAATTAAAAAAGTTTCTCGCTCTGGTATTGCGGGGAGTGAGTGGGGGTTGTGTATCGGCGATCTGCGAAATTAAAACGAGGCGGTGAAATTTTATTGGTTTATCGATGTTTGAGCGGCGAGTTTTGTTGATCGGTGTGGGTATTAGTGGTTTTTGTCGCTGGCTAACAATGTGTTGTAAACAATTCGCGGGGCTAGGAATTAATGTGAGCGCGTCGTGTGATATAGCGGTGTGTGTATTTATGTAATTGACTATTGTATAATTTATAAAATATTGTTATATTATGCGTGTTCGTCTCGTATTTCTTACTTATGGACATTACGCAATTTCTTCAGCTACTCCTCAATTGGATCCCCCCAATAACCCTTTAGAAAACCCCTCTAACAACTAAAACTCTTATCTCCAACATCTCACAAATCAATCTCCCCAAATCACTCCATCACTCCTCGAAAAAACCCCAAAACTCGCAAAAACCATCTCAAACCCATCCTCAATAACCCTAATAAATTATTCTCCCCGCAACAACACCCATCACCTCCGACAAAAACTTTCCCTCCTCTCAAAAAAAAAAACCCCCACCTCATTACGACCATCACAGCAGCAGCCGCGGCGCGCTAGAAAACAAAAGCCATTTCCAGCAATTAATATCCTTCTCCCGCGGTGCGCACCACCAACCGAGCTTTTTCAATTTCGCTCGCCTCGCACATCGCCGCGCGCGCGTAGTTAGAGAGCAAGAAAAGGAGGCTGCGCCGCGATTTACGTTTTCTCTCCTCTCGCGCGCGCGCACGTACTTATATATCTGGCCGGCGCATCAGCTACCCGCGCGCGCGCGGCGCGCTCTTTACGATTAGATAGTTTAGATTCGCCACGCTAGATTAGCGATACGCTTGAGTAACTTTCTCTGTTTTCCGCCGTTTTAACGGGGGGCCCGGGTAGCACGATGACTCCAGACGTGCGCAGCCTCTTTCTACGTGCAGGAGATGAAGACCCTTAATAGTTTATGATTTCCCCCCCTCCTCCTCGCGGCGAGCGATGGACGTGTGTTCGCCTTTCGGCCGGCGCATAAAGCCATAGAGCTCGCTGCGCGAATCGCTCTTTCTCCCCGTCGCTCTCGCGATTATAACGAACGAATAGCTGGAGAGAAGCGCGACTTTCATTATGTGTACCGTGGGATCTGATTAGCTCGGATGTGTTTCGTCGCTTCTATGTACGCGAGCGCGGAGATGCAGCGGTACGTAAATTACGTAAAGCCGTGTGGTAAGTCGGAGGGACACGCGCTGGGGGAGCTGGCGATTTTTTCGGGAATGTTAAATGAGTTTGGAAAAGCGTGTTGGCGAATTATCGGCAGCGTAAGGCGCAGAGATTTAAGCGAGTGGAAATTTCGATGCGACCGGTTGGTGGTAATTAAAATTGGACGGATAGTCACGCGCTCGACGATTTCGTTGGGGCCGTGTAGGTGGATTTACGGTGCCGGAGGATGTTTGTTTGCGCTGGGTTTGTTGTGGCTAGTGAGGTGAGCGGATGGGTTTCGGGCTGGATTAGAGTCTGCAGTGAAATTCGGCTTGGGGAAATCTGAATTTCGAAATTTCTAATGGGAGATGAGACGTGGAATTCAAGAGTGTACATAGCGGAGGTGATGCTTGGATGAGGAAGCGATTTTGGGATAATTGTTATGGGCTTGTATCGGTTTTAGAATGTTGGAAATTACTAATGTTTCTGGTTGAGTGGAAATTCTGTTGAACTATGCTAATGATGAAACCCGTTTTAAAGTAACTGCATCTAAAGATCTCTGACATGCGAAGAAAAATTTTGAAATTCTCGACGCTGATCCTTTGACCTCGAAAAATCCTTTTCATTTTTACACCTCTTTTTCAAACGTCCATGTTATTTTAAGTTTGATAACATCTCTATTTGCTAATTACTACTTCGTACAACAACGTTTCTCGCTCAAAAAATACCAAAATATTTTTTTAATGTCATTAAATACTCGAATTTAGTTCATAACATTCCCCAATCGAAGCCAATTTATTAAACCTCCTGAAAATACGCTAACAGTCATTTAAAAGTAATAAAAAAAATTAACCCGATTTTTGTTGCAGCAAGTAACTTCAGCGCTTATAACCGAACGATCAATAAACTGCCGATCTTCATATCTCTCGCTTCGTCGAAACCGGTCATTTTCCCATAAAGACGTGTTTTTAGCCTAGTTTCTCGATGATTGGCCAATTAGTTCAGCGAACGTAATAAACCAGATTCGAGCCGATAAAATCATCTGTCAAGTCCCCCGTTTTTTCAATCAACAAACAATATACCAGCGAATCCCTGTGGGAGAATTATTAAAATCTCACTCTCATTCGCGCTCGCACGCGTACGTAGCTCCTTTCGTTTCTTCGCACATAATCAAAACCCGCCACTCCAGCGTCCGATCCAATCAAGCCCAAACAAACACACTCACACACAAAGGTGTGTCCGCCTTAATAAGAGAGCTCGAAACATTCCGAAATCGCGCGAGCTCAAAAGCGGCCGAGGGAAAAGATAATCGACTCGCGGGGCGCTGCTTTTCGAGCGCCCCCCGCGAGCTCGTCACGCGAAAATGTAGGCCAGGTCATTTTCTCGGCTCTCGCCTGCGCACCTGCGCCCGATTTTTTTTTGCTCCGCCTTTTTTTACATTGTTCGGCTTTGTCTTGCTCGTGGATTGTTTTTCCCTCGGTTTCTTGCGTGCTGTTAGAAAGAGAGGGAACAAGTAAACAATACGTCGCTCCATGAAATTCGGGACCGAATAACGGGGAACTATCTTCGAATCCTATTCCTGCCGGGCATGGACGTAGCAGTGGTATAGTAGCCGCTCGGACTTGGATCTAGCCGAGCGTCACGCTCACTGCTTCTCGGCTGCTTTTTCCGAATCGTTCGTTTTCTCTCCGTCTCCCGGTATCTCCGCTTCTTCATCGGCGGCCTCGGCTATTTTCCGGTCTTTCTTATGGGCCCACGCTCTCCTGGCTTTTTACGCTTTTCATTCGATTTTACCTGCCGCCGCTGCCAACGGAATTTCGTTTAAGAGCTCCGATACGGTATCGATACGATTTAAACTCTTATATATACGCACGGATGTTTTCGAGTTGCGTGTACGTGCGAAGGAAAAAAAAGGCGGTTTCTCGTTAACGCACTCGCAGTGCGTGAATTTGTAAAACTTGTTACAGTTTGCGCGATAATTAAAGCCTGTCAGAAGTGAGCCTTTTACAATCATTCATCATTCGCGCGCTTGTGTATACGTCTTCCAGGCCTCGCTTTTTCCATCCTTTTATTCCACCAGTTCGATGTTAACATGACAGCTAACGCGTCCCAAGCCCGATCCTCCTCCTTTTCTTCCTGAAAAAACACGCGCTTCGAGGCGCTCGCTCGCCTCCAATATGTTAATTTCCGTGAAAGTAATGTCAATTTCCAGGCTTAAGTGGTACGCGCACAATGTGTACACTCGCGGAGCCCCCCACGAAAAATTTCGTACCTCGGCAAATAAGAAATCCATCTCGGAACGTATTATCCGGTCCCTCTCACCTCCATACACACACATGCACACACACACTCGAGAATCGCCCATAAATCTCGTCCTTGCGCGTCGTCACGATGTGTACTCAACTCGGCCATTGTCTCAGCCGTATCGAAATATTCTGCGTTTCACGATTACGCCGAGCGATCGATATATACCGATCGATCAATCGCTCGCCTGGTTTCGAAACCAGCCGATGACGCGAGCTGCCCCACGATTTTTCATCTCGCTCATCGGCGTCGATCGTAATTATAACGGTACCGATCTGTCCCCACCCTAGGTACACATCCTCTCCTGTGCATCGTTTCGTAACTATAGCAGCGGGGATGCGCCGAACGAGAGAGGAAGGAAGACGAGAAAACGCGCGAGCATTGAGATATTACAGGGCCCGGATGTTTACGGGCGAAGAGTAAAGCGCCGATTTATGCGCGCCGGGTTATTCTCGCGATGTAGCCGCGGCAATGGATTTTAGATACACGCCGATGAGTCGGGCTTTATGGATCGGGAGTCGCGGTATACAGTGTCATAACTTTGCACCTTGGCGCGAGCGCGCCGGAGAAAGTTGACCCTTCAAACGGCCCGAGATCGGTATATTTACGATGACACTCAATTTGGCAGCGACGTGTAAATTTCCGTCTATAAGCGCATCGGTGCTCGGGCTTTTTTTTTTGTTTATTGATGGGTATCCTGCCGATGATTATTAACGGCCGCCGCGGAAATAATTACGATTTTTGGCGCGCGGTTTACGCGGCACTTAATTTTATCGGAGCCGGAGTATCGGCGAGGCTGGATTAAGCGAGCGTGTGTATACGGGAATCGCTGAAACGGCGAGAGGTGGAAAATTAGTGTGTCTGGGAGGAAGTGCCTATAAATTTCGAGGCTATATCTCTATATTTGCGAATATCGATTACTGAGTAGGAGCCGTCGCCTCGTTTATTTCGAGTGTATCAGGTGTTAATTAAGAAAGCGAACACGTGTTCGGTTTATCCGAAACAGCGGCTGTTTAATTCAAATGGAAAGGCCGATAGCATCGGCACATTAGAAAAGTAAAAGTGAAAAACAAAAAGCGCGAGGCGGCCGCTGAAAAATTCTACTTTATAATTGAGCGTTTTCCCTTTCAACGGCGGAAAATTGCCGTATACACCTATAAGTAACGCTTAATTAATACCCCATACGCACCCGGCGACTGCCTCCCCAATTAGACCGTAAGTATCCAATTTCCGAATGGACGAAAAAATAATTAATCCGCCGACATATTGTTTCTCATAATTACCATCCATCCTCGCACGGCTTAATTGACTCGCGGCGCGCGCGATGAGGCCCATTACCGCGAAAATCACGCCGCGGAACGTATCATTACGAGCGATCGGAAAACTCGAGCTCACCACGTAGAAAGAGCAAATTGGCGCGTCTCTTGGCGAATCCCCGCTCGAAATTGCGCCATTTAAACGTATACCGCATACGAAAAATTCCTCCCTCGCGCGCTAAACAAACCGCAGACCCGTCGATGCCTGAGATTGCGCGAAATCAAATCATCTCCTATATAGATTCTCCTCGTCTCAAGGTCGCGCCTCTCTAGCAACCCCCATTTTTCCCCCTCGAAGGCATATATCGAAGTAGGCTTGCGGTTACGTCAGTTCGTGTACGCGCACGTATATAAACGCGCCTGTAACGCAATCATCTCGTATGGAGTACGTGCGGTGATTTTCTCGCGCGAGCTGGTTATTATCGCGCGCGATCGGCCGATTTCGTTTCCGTGATTGTCGCGGGGAATGTCTTGGAAATTGAAATTTGAGGTCGCTGTGGGGCGATTGGGATTTTTCGAAATTGAAATCGAAAGTCGCGATTGGCGCGGATAGGTGAAAAGGATGGGGAAGAGCGCGAGTGTGCGGGGAGTCAGTTGTGTATATCTCGGGTTGCGCTCGAGATAGCATCGCCGCTTGATTTAGCTGGAATGGAGCCTTGGACTTTCGCGGGCTTTTTCATATCGATGTTTATGGGTGGATATATCGGCAAGGTGTATCGGTGTTGCGTTTCTCGTTGAAACTTTGTTTTCAGCGATGTAACATCTTTATGCACCGGCGGGTTTTTGCCTGCCTCGGACTAATATGCGCTGTGAAAATTTAGTTGAGAGAGGTGTATTTATGGTTTAGCGGGCTGGTGTGAAATTTATGGCGCGATGGTGCGAGGAGCGAGATTCGAGGTTTTTGTGCAATGAGCTTTTCAAAATTGTTGTATTAGAGGCGCGGTATTTTGAAATTCTGGAGGCATTTTATTGGCTTGTTTATTAACTCTTAATGGCGCATTTGCGTAAAGGCTTTAAATGTAAGAGGCAGCGTTTATTGACCTCTCAAGTGTTTACTGCCTTACGCAAGGATAACATTGAGAAAAAAAGCACTTTAAACTTTACGAAACAACGAGCGGAAGTGCTTTTAAAGTATTGTAGAGTCGATAGTTATATTTATCACAAAGGAATAAGACAATGTATAAATAAAAAATTGATTCTTGCAATACTATATTTATATATTTTTATTTAATAATATTGTCTTGTCAATGATTATTGAAGTTTCAGTAGTAACAGACAGTTTCTTGTCTCATATCTTACTCTAAATCACAAATGTTGACTGTCACTTATAATACTCCAAAATTTCTTATACCAAAGCTATTTCTCTTTCTCTCTTTCTCTCTCCTCTCTCAAGCCCAAAACCTTCATTCATCCAAATACCAAACAAAACCTGCCCATTCCACTCGCAGTAGTAACAGCCAGTCACAACCGATTAAAATCACACATCAAAAACTCCCCAAACCCCCACCAAAAACCAAGCATCGGCACAAACTAAATCAACATTAAGCAACCAACCGCCAACAAAAATTTCCAAACGCCACCGCAGCAGCAGCCGCCACTTTTTCCCTCCGCACTCCCACCACCCAGCCTGAAAATTCCTTTGTCTCTCCACCTCTCTCCACGCCATATGGACGCTTTATGCTCCCCGTCTCGCGCATACCTCCACTCTCGCACATGAACTTTCGCGCGCGCGTTTGATACGCCGCCTCGGACATCGGGAATTCGCGCGCTAGCCAGCCAAGCGAGAGGAAAACGTACTCGCACGAGGGTATATATGCATGCAGGCATGTATGAGCGACGCGTGAAGAGCGCGGCGCAGCTAGCTAAAAGATGAAAGTTTTCGATTCGGCTTGCGCAATGCCCGGCGTTCCCTCGCTGCCGAATATAAGCTTCATTACAATATATAGGTACGCGCGGCTTTGAGCGGTCTGTGTATATTTTAGAAAGCGATCGATAAACGCCGACGACGGGAGAGATGTTTTTTTCGCCGCCTTATTATCCCGTGTGCCTCTTTTTTTTGCGAGCGCCGAGAGTTAGAGAGAAAAGCCTTACGTAAGTGGAAGGGTTAGCGAGAGAGCGAGCGAGCGCTGGTTCGTTAACCCTACGTCGTAGGTTTGTGGATAGAGTCGGAGAGTTGTGAGCTGGATTTTTTTAAACTGTTGTGTTGTGGCTGTTGTTTAGCTGGGCTGGAGGTGACTTTTTCGCGCGGTTCAGTGATCGTGGCTTGCGAGGCAGGTGCGAGTGGGATTTTCGGATTTGCTGTGGCTTGAAATGTGAAAATTCTGTGGGATTGTTGGAAGTTTTGCAGTTAGAAGAGATTTAAGTGTTTATTTATTTTTAATGGAACTGTTATCTGTATGAGTTTGTATCTACGTTGGCATCTCTTGGAAAGAAAAAACCGTGAATTTCACTTTTAGCCTTGCAATTGAACTGGACTCAACAATAAATGTAGATGTTTTTCTACGTTAGTTTCAAGATCAACATTTTTTATTTCATCCACAACACAGAAGCAATCACCAAACTGATTCCGATCTCTTTTTATGAATGAACGCCTTCCCGAGTGACTGTCCAAAAACTTCCGCCCAAGAGCTCAATCTTTTTCTGCTCCTTTTTCAGATCCTTATAAATTTTTCAATAACATTTCGAAATGAAAACACGAGAAAAAAGCCTCCCGATTCAATCTAGGCATTGTATCGGAGCCGAGCCTACTTTCCCTTATTTACCAGCATGCGTTAACGTATACGTACGTTTCGTGTGATCAATCAGCACGTTCGATTTGACGCTCTCTCTTTCGCGCGCGGCCAATTAGAGCCTCGAAATGTTCGGCTACCGCGCGAGGCAAATGATTCAATTTAATTTTAAACAATCATCCCAGAGGCCCGCCGATTGCGCGTGAATCGGGGGTCGTCTGGAAAAAGCGCTTATCACTGACAATTATATCTGCGAGAAAACGAAAGTTCCGCATCGTCTGACTGCGGGCGAAACGTTCGCACGATTTCCACGCTCGATTCGGCTCGTATGGAGCACTTGTGACTTTTGTAGTCGGTTACGTTAGTGTATATCGGCCGCAAGTGGACTTGGGGGTCGAAATGATGTACGTATGGATTAGCGCCATTGACTGCAACTGGCGCTAGTCTCGAGGGTGCGATGAATCACCGGCTGGGGATCTAATTCAAAATGCAATTACAGCTGTGCTGTGATTTATTAATGTATTATCGCGATAAATAAAGGCGAGAGTGTGATGCAATCGTAAATTATTATCTTAATAATTTATTTATATTAATATTAATCATGCATTCAAATCAGAATCGATCGCAATCGAAAGTTAACAGCGGCGCGGATCTAGACTGTGACAAAGCCGTAATGAATGCCCGGTTTCAGGTCAATGAAAAAGCATAATTGTTCAAAGCGCGACAATCGTTTTAATAATAGATTCAGCGAAACGGATGACGGCCGTACACTCGCCGCCGCAATTATTATATTACTCGTTGAATTTCTCGACTTTAACATTTCACACCGCTCTATCCGCGATTTTCGCCCTCATTTTACAGGCGAATTAAAATATTCACAGAAGCATTACGCACTCGTAACGCAGCAAATTACCGGCAGAGAAAGAGAGAAACTGGTGCCCTGGAAAAAACAATGGGATGTCGAAAGTGTAAAAAAATTCATCTGACGGCGCGCGCCGCCATGTGGAAACTTCTGAGACGGACTGTATAAGCGCGGCAGCTGCCGCGCTGCGCGCGTATACAATAAAAGCGCGCACTCAGAAGCGAAGCGCAACAGGAACTCCGGCAATTATAAGGTGTGATCGATTCGAACGGCTTTTCTTCTGCGCCGCGGCGCGCTGGTAACTGGGTTTAGGACTTCCGAGAAAATGATTTCTTTCCGCGAGACGGAGAGGCAAATGATTCGGGCTCTCGTATTTAAATGTCGTTTCCGTGAAGGCTGCCAGGATGATCTGTTTTTGCGCTCTTTCTATTCTAAGAAC
>JAPYZA010005427.1:0-12185 GCA_030522685.1 Eupelmus azureus
CACACACACACACACACATAAACACATGCACTCGTGTACACTCACACTCATACAAACACACATACTCATATATATATGCATACATATACATAAAGCACACACACATTTTTACATATATATTTCCATGTATATATAAAAGCTTTGGCGAACGTGTATATAATTCGCGACCGCGCGCTTTTGAAGACTCGGAAGGATATATACGGATCGCGCCCAGCTCTCGTAATGGCATATTCATACTCGGCTGCTATATACGACAGAGAAAGAGAGCCTTGACTGTGAATGATGAAAGCGCGAGCGCCAGTGAGAAGGTCTCGAGACCTGCGAGCCGCTCTCGTCATATACCCTCTTACATCGATTAAGCAACGAGCGATCGAAGTTTCAACTGAATTTCGAGCGTGAGTTCTTCTTGACTGAACCATTGGTATCGCATGTAGAAAATTGAATGTATTGGCTTTTGGTGTTCGTAAACAAAGATGGTCTTTATATTAGTATTTAATGTTGGCAATTAGTTAGTTAGATAAACTGCGCATTCCTATAATGCTTTATTTTAGGAACGGTAAAACGGACCCAGACGATCGAATCGATATCGTCAGCTCTGACTTCCTTTCAGCAAAATGTCAAAGTACCTCAAAAAATTTTCCAATAATTTTCTAGCTGACGAATCACGTCAAATCAGCCAGTCGTCAACCGCGCACCTAAAAATACACCACATCGCGCACATTTCCTATATCAGTCCGCAACGATCCAGCCCGACGGATCAAGCCGGCCGCAGCACCGCCAAGAGACATAGGCTCCGGGGGGTGTGTGAAAAATGTTGATGGCCGCGTTAAGCTCAACGGGCCAGAAGACACCCTAACCAGTCACGACGTTCGAGCTTTCGGATAATCTCTTCATCAGGCGAGCTTTCGCGATTCAATCGCCGTTATGTCTGCGCTTTGGGTCTTTAGGCGACGGCGAGCTTAAAAAAAAAGTAGGGGAGAAAGAGAGAAAAAAAAGCAGGGTCTTTTTTTCGGGCGCATCGGGCCGGTGAAGAGGGCAGCGAGCCTCGAGGATGCGAGATATATGCATAGCAGCGGGGATATCGTGAATCTATTATACTCTGGGAGAGGTCGAGGGGGTGCCGATATACACATATTGTCGAGCGGCTGTATCGAGTTTGAACGGCCGTTTTTTTTCTTTTAACGGGACACAGTGCCGTGTTCGATTAAATGATTGCATCTTGGAGACTGTTTGGGATGGCTGGATTTGACGTTGTTGAAGAACCGTTAGGTACTTCGTCGGGTTATGATGGATTAAACGTTTTATCGTTGGATCTTATCGATGCTGGAGAAAGCTTTCGATGAGGAAACGCGATTGTTACGATACAGAGCTTGCGCGAAGAATAGATTTTTCTTTCAAGCTCGGATTCAAGTGGTTCGCGAAAAGCTCGATGGCTATTCTTGGATAATCGAATCTATCCACACTGATTTCGATTGTTACACGAAGCGATTAAGAAGCTTCATTTCTTTGTTTTATCGCGAACAGATGCATCTCACCTACTCCGCAAGCACAATACCATCGACGCCAAAGCTTCCCATTGTCGACTTACTCGTCAAACTTGCAGCATACATCTCTAAAAGCGCCCAGATCACCTAAAAAACGTCTTGGCACAACCTCCTTTATAATTTCGGCAAGAAAAAGGATCGCACCGCGGAGCCTCGGTCTTCTACCCCATTGTTTGGCGAACCGGATCATTACGGTCATTAGTCATTTAGCGTCCATTCTTTCTCGCTCTCGCGCGCGGCTCGGCCGCCAGAGCGGGTCATTTAAAAAGCTTTTCGAAAAATCTGGGTCACGGAAGAGCGCGCGCGCCGAGGTAAAAGCTCTCAGGAATGCGATGATGGTATTCAGCGAGTAAAAGGGGGACAATGGGAGGGGGGCAGCCAAGTTCAGCGCGATATTGGAATTCAACTGCAAGCTCCGGGATGTGCTGCTGCTGCTGCTCGGCGCGCTCTCCCCGATGATAAGATGATTACGCGCGGCCTGATAAGAACTTTGCTCTCTATCTCCAGCTCGCTTGCCTGAGGAAAATCAATAGATGAATCCGCGTGCGAGACTTGATGTGTGTGTGTGTGCGAGAGAGATGAGGACGATTTCACTTGAAGGAGATTCGGAGGGTGGGATACCTTCTCCACTTGTATCGGGAGGGAGAAGAGAGCGAGAGAGATTGACGGAGAGCTATATTACCGAAGCGGCCAGCTCCGAGTGGGCAATTTGGGGATAGCGCGAATTGCGAGGGAAGCAGTAGCCTGGGACTTTTACGCGCTTGTGTGTGGGTGGGTGTGTGTGTGTTGGTGAGGCGAGAGTGGACCGACGAGCTATAGAGCTGATGAAGCGAGCCGCCGTGATTGGCTCAGCGGCGCGGCTGGATCGCTGCCCTGCCAGAAATTGCTGGCGAACTGGTGAGCTACTAGCAGCTTCTGCCAGATTTTATTCTTTCTCCGATGGGATTTTTAGAAGGGACTGATAATTGCTGGCGATGAGCGAGGATTGAGGGAGGAGACGTTAATGAGCCGCGCGGCACGTAAATCGCTGAGCGGGATTCTTTTTGTAATTAGATCGTGGAATTGAGATGAATTAATTGACTTTCGACGATTCTTTGAATATTAAGAATAATCTGTATACTGAACTTTAATGGCATTTCATTACCTAGGCTTGATGATAAATGCAAAAGCAATTCTTTCAACTAAGCTGAACACGTGACTACTTGGAATGAAAAATTTTGGTCAATTAAAATCTATAATCAGCCCAAAAAAGAGCCGTTAGAAAACAACAAAGCATCTGCAACGCAATCGAGCTTTCTCGCATTACGGAAGCTCGCACTTTTCTCCGGCGCACATGCGGTAATTACCCACCGCGTTGTCGCGCGTTTCCACTTTGCCGCAGCCGCGCGAGAGGCAGAAGCGACAATAATATACCTCAAGACAGAAATAGAGAGAGAAAGGGAGAGGAACAGTTACAAGCGCATTCAGCTTAATTTGTAATTCAACCAGACTGCAGAGCCGTACGATCAAGGCAGATGCTAGAGCAGTCGCTATGCTAGAGCAATGCTTGGTAAGAAGCTAGCTCGAAATCGATATATTTAAGAGCAAACTAAAAGAGTGAAATTATTAGAAATGATAATTTTAGTCTAATAATACGGTTTTAATCCCCAATTACTAGGTATAATATTACATCAAAGCTTTCACTCCTCGTCCCACGCAACCACAGCTTTACTTCGATCCACCAGCCGCTTTGCAACGGCAGAAACAAAATAGCAACTCCGAGCCAAGCGAATTAATTAGTTTCAAAGGCTATTATATTTCGCTTGCGATGATCCGTAACGAACGAGAGACGATGTATATCGTTTCTAGCGACCGGCTGATATGCGTGCTTGCCTTTGAAATTCACGAAGCTTCGATTAGCCGGTTTAATTGAGTAGCGCAGCCAGCGGGGCTTTAAACGAGTATAAATATCGCCGCATCCCGTCTATGTGTGTACAGGAGCTTGCGCGATATTATCTCGAGAGAGTTTAATAATAGCCTCGGCGTGCTGAAATAGCGTGAGAAATAATAATAATAAAGCCAGCCCGCCGCTCGCGCTGCTTTCAATTATTATGCTATTGTACGGACGACAATGACGTTTTCAATTTTTTCGCTCCTCGAGCTTTATTTTTTATTTTTATCGCGCTTTTAATAGAGAGCTTTCGGAATTAAATACGCGTTACGTTCTAGATTGCATTGATCGTACTCTTTTGAGAAAAATAAGGATGCAGTCGTTTTGTTTCATATTCAGAGGAATAACGTAGTTTCAGCTAATTTTTGCGCGTCGCTGAGAGCTTGCGAATATAGGAAAGTTTTAGGGTCTCGCAGCAACTCTATTATACGGTCCGTTTAAAAGAGCAGTTTAATCTGATTCAGCGCCTCGAGATTTTCGTGCTAAAAGGTACTACTGGGCGGCAAAGCGTTCGCGTCTTCACTAAAGGGTTAATATATAACGCCACTCCGATGCTGTATAATGGATAGCGCGCGCCTTCGCTCGAATCAGGTCGCTATATCCCATAAGTCAGGCGGGAAATTTCAAAGGAAATACGTCGATGCTGGAGAATTATAACTGCTTTCGAAAAATATAGATGTTGCTATTTATGAGGGTGGAGTTGTTTTGTATTTGGAAGGTGTATGGTTGAAAAGTCGATTTGGAAAAAGTTAATCTGTA
The DNA here is from genome assembly GCA_030522685.1 of Eupelmus azureus. Lineage (NCBI taxonomy): Eukaryota > Metazoa > Arthropoda > Insecta > Hymenoptera > Eupelmidae > Eupelmus > Eupelmus azureus. The sequence goes on from JAPYZA010005427.1 coordinate 4,234, forward strand.
TGGTTCGTTGAGTGCTTGATGGTTTGTTGTGTAGTTGGATGATTGATGAGGCATTTTTATGAAGAGAAAATTAGTTTTATGTTGTATTATTTGTCATCAATAATAGTCTTACTAATATACCTTAAACTTTTATTTATTGGATGTAATTAAGCTTTTAAATGCCGGAGCGACTGCAATAATTTCACCTAAACAACCGTAAACAACAACCGTCTCCAAACGCGCGAAAATAAATAGATCGTCATTAAAGTCTCATCTTGAAAGCCCGAATTAACGATAAGTAAATAGGTCGCTTTTGTATCTCAGCCGGCCACGCGCGAGCGGTAAAAGCTTTTTTCGCGAGAGGACATTTCACTCGCGCGTGGATCTAGCTCGAGATCTCCTTTTTTTCCCGCTCACTTTGGCCTGCACTTTTATTTTTTTTCACTCTTTACGAGCTTCAAAGCGCCGATGCGGAGATACATTCGGCGTTTCAGTCAAGCGCGCGGCTAGGCTCGCGCATCACACACACACACACGTAGAAATGTGCCAAGCTCCCTGGCCTTTTTTTTCCTTTGGTCGAGCGAGGGTAAAAGAGAGCAATGTGAAAATGGGTTACGACACTGATGAAATCGCGAATGTGTACGATTCGATTTTCGTACCTTCAGAGGACGTGCGGATGGGATTGATAGTAATGATCCAGATTGGGATCTTCTTTTTCGTCAGAGCTAGCTTTGAGGTGTTGAAAGCTTTGGTATGGGTTCGTTTGGAAGAAAGGTATGGTAATGATTTTAATATATTGAATTTTGGCTTGTATTTGGCTTTTTTTGTCAATTTTAAAAAAAAGTTTGTGAAACAAACCATTACTTTTGAATAACTTTGTGAAAAACTGCAAAATAGTTGAAATGAAAATTTCTTTGATGATAAAAGCGAAGATAAAACGTATACGTTTATTCGAGCTTGATCCTGCATCATAAAAACTGATATGCAAAGGCTTCTGAACTACGTGAATTTGAAATTCAACGCTCTACAAAAAGAGTATCGTATAAAAGTACTCAAGAGCCCAGATTTTTTTTTCGTTCAAACGCAGTTTCTATTTTAAAAACCTCACGATTACAACAGTATAGAATATATTATGAGGCTTGAATTTATTAAATTTTTATTAATAATTTTCTGCATAGATTTTTTCAATTTAAATCATAATTTATTTACGTGAATATCGATCGACTTCTACTTTATTCATAAAGCACTCTAAAATTTCATTAAAAAATCACCTATATATACTCGATTTTATTATTTAAAACATATAAGCTCGTACTCCCAACCAGCGCAAAAAAATAGCACGCCTCAAAAACAAAACAAAAAAGTTGACCGATCAATGAAAATTTTCACTGATCAAACGCGCTGACCTATTTCCAGCGACATCCTCGCAAAATTCTCACACCACTGAACAACAGCCCCGAGCTAATGTTTACACTCGCAACAACAGCGGAAACTCGCGAGCTTTAGAAATTTCAGCGGAGCGCCAATCGAGCAGCAATAAAACAATCAGCAAAGCGTCACGGCAATAAAGATAAGCTTACACCCTACCCACCCCCTCAGCTCACATAAATATCGGCGCGCATCGTTACGCGCGTATTGCGCTCTCCGATAATAATTAGCGCGTTGTCGGCTACTCCGGAAGTGGCCGATATTGCGCGAGATTACAGGCTTGCCTCGGATATTTTGGAAAATGCTGCCTCGGGGAGATAAAGCGAGATAGGTGGGGGGAGGCGTTAATCGTATACCTGACAGCTGCCGATTGCGTGGGTGGTGGATGTGTGTGGATGGGATATATGTGGGATCGGTTGGAGTACGTTTTGTTCTTTTGAGCTTTTGGATATCGTTGGGCTTTGGGCGATGAATTTATGGTTTAGCGAGCTGTTATTAATTTAGGATTGACGGAGGAAGTCGGTGTGTTGGTTTTAGGCAGCTTAGTGAAATGATTAAGAATATTTTTGTGAAATTCGTTGAAGAAAAGACCGAAACTGTGACCGAATAAACGTTATTGTAATTGTTTCATTTTTGATCAAATACGTAACGAGTTTTACGAAAGGGCGCTAACTTAATAAGTTATTTAAATATTAATGAAATGTCGAAATTTTCCTTTTATATTATAGGTATACACTTTATGGTATGCAGCTCGAACTCGACACTTTCCGGAATTCAAATTAAGCACAAAATTTATGAAGAATCGATGGGAGCCATTGTTGGCCGAAAATATAATAAGAGCTGTCGAGCGCCCTTTAATTTCACGTGTTTCCTACACTATTCGTGACTCGAATCCCTCAGTAATACTAATATATATTTATATACACGCGCGCGTGTCTGTGTGTGTATGTACACCCGACGAGCATCCGCAGTTATTTCGGATACGCCTCTGAAAGTTAGTTCCCGAGATGCTTGATTAACTCGCCCGTAATTACGTTCCGTGTTGGATATATTGTCATTGTTAATAGGATCGGAATGAAGTCAGAACTGCACGAAGCGGGCCTTAACGAGTATGCCTAATTAAGGAGGAATCAACAGGGTGCAAAAGCGGGATCGGAAATATCAGATGGAATTTACAGTGTGCCAACATTTTATCTGATGAACGTACTGAATAATTATATCTACTTAAATCGTGAACTTCTCCAAAGATAGATATTTCGAATTGAATTGAACCGTTTTAAAAACGTCACAATCAATACAGTATAACAAAAACAAACCAGACTTTTAACTCGCCTATAAAATAATAGCCACGGCTAAAAACCTCGGCATCAAAAAGTCACCCCGCGATAAATTCATCAAGCTCGAAAAATTCCGCATTATCAAACCAAATTTAAAAAGCAGACCGCATCCCCGGGCCATAATTCCTCCGCAATAATCGCGCCCGTCATTTTTCACGCCAAACAACGAAAGCCCCGATCCGGATAAGAGGGTCAGAGACAGACAATTTCCGCGTGCTCGTCGAGCCTTCTACCTCCTTTTATTTTTTTTTCCCCCCTCTTTTTCCCTCCTTTTTTTTTAAGGAAGCAAGCTCGAAATCGATGGGAAGGAGACGTGACGCAGGCGCATTTTGCGCTGAATGTCAAATCAGCGGAAGTCACGATTATATCATCCTACAGCGCGAGCGCCTCGATGTAAATGTACGCTTAATCCGATAATAAAGAACTTATTGCCCTCTCTCGTCGAGCGAGTAGGAAGACTCGGCGGATAGGAAGCCAGAAGAGAGAGAGAGATAGAGCGAGACGTCATCGTCGGGTATATAGGGGGATTTTAAGCGCGCGGTAGGCAGGCACGCATCACGAAGAGCGCGCTTTTTTTCTCTTTGCGCGAATGGGATGCAGAACGATCGAGCTGGGCTTGCTTTATTATTTTTTTTCGAGGCGCTCTGGAAAGATGGTTGGAGAGTGGATTGGACGTGATCGGGCGCTTGTTCGAGTTATTTAAAATCAAGGTAATTTTTTAATGGAGCGTAGGAATAGTTTCTTTAATGTAATAATTGTTTCTTTAAAAAATGTTATGGGTTATAATTATAGTGGCTGACTTGAAAAGTAGCACACTTCTCTAATGAAAATTTAAAAAATATATTCGCTACGACTATGTAAGCTAATATTGCTATAATCAGAAAAGAATCAATAACTGCACTAATCCACATATACAATATTTACGCGAAGTGTAACAAACGCTCATAAACAGCCTCTCAATTATAATTTGTCAAGCTAACAACTGAACCGACCAGTTTTATATACATGTAACCTCGTGCGCCTAAGAGACTCCGAAATAAAATTGATCGCTGCCATTACGAGATTAGGCTATAGAACAAGCTAGAATCCGCTTTCGTCACTTGCTGCAGCGCCTATCAATCTTTTTTTCCTGAAAAAAAGAAATCATCGCCCCTTCGACAAACAAAGCGAGGACTGCACCGAGTGGATTACGAAGTCGAAGAGTTTGAAAGTGGATAAAGTTGAGCTTTAGTCGAGGGGGAATATAGAACGTTTTTGTGCGTCCAGAGTTTTTCGAAAACTTTGTCAATCGTATTGGGATTGACTCAAGCTGTTATTAGTTATTATTTAGGTTTCGCCTTTTAATTTTTTAGAAGAAGAAAAATGAATGTTTAAAGAAAAGCTTCTATGCATTATAAAGTTTAAGATTAAGCTGATGTTACTTGAACGAATTTGGTGTGCAAATTTGCTCATGCATGCACAGATAGACAACTAAAATTTTCTTGAAAAATCTTATCAGAGTTTACACTCAACTTTCTCGCATTCTGAGTAGATCAATTTTTCCACGCTTAAAATTCTATATAAGTAGCGATGACATCGTGTGGAAGGAGAATAAATGTAGATATTTATTGCTTATATATCTATCTATTCTACAACTAGTTCATGAGTAACTCATCACAGTCCCGTTCAGAGAATGTTTGAATTTCCTACTGTTGTACGTAGTCTACCTAATTTATTGCACCGGTATACATGCAAACGTAGAGTGACATAAACATTGTTTACTTAGACTACTGAAATAAATTGTTAAGCGCACATAACCATTAATTTCGCAAATGTTGTAGCTACAGCGAAATTGATTTTGCAAGTCAATATTGTTCATTTGCTTGTTAATATTCAGATTTAATTAATATATCTAAATTCGCAGTATCACAAAATTAAATAATGCTCGTAAAATTAACAAGTGCACAAAACAGCTATAAAAAATACGAGCTCTCGGTATAAGCTTTTTGAAATCTGCAACAATAAACATTACATAATTAAACGAGAAAAAACTGGAATGACGAATCCGTAATTATGCAAGCTAATTTTAGAGCCACGTGCACGTCTCGTCCACTTATAAGATAGTCATAGGCAAAGCGCGATCTTACGTAGAGGCGATTAAAAAAAATAATAACAGCGTACATTAAAGCTTGTCGTTACGATAAATTCGCACGCTAATTGTTAGACTTCGACGCTTATCTCGACTGTCGATAACAAACAGACTATGTATAAAGATAATTCACTCAGCTCGTCGACTGACTCACATTCGACGAACTATTAATTCGTCTCCGTGACGAGCAGCTCTTCGATGCCAAATTAATGCGGAATATTTTTTTGTTTCTGTTCAGGACGTTTTCGATATCCTGCACCTTTTTTTGAAATATTAAGGAATAATGGACGCGGGAATCGACGGGAGAATTCAAGCGGCAATTATGTAGAAACGCTTGTCATTGGCAGAGAGCTGGGTCGTCGCCGGAGTATCCGGAGAGCGGAGAAAAAATTGCCTTGCCGTATCGGGCTGGTTCTACTTATTTTATGGAGAGAGGCACTTTTGCTTTGATTTAGAATATTGTAATTGATTTTTTTTAGTTGGGATCGTTGAAAACAAAGTGGCACAGCAAAGTTATTCTTGTTAATTTGTTTATACAAAAAAGAAGTTTGAAAATGTTTTGTAAATAGATTAATTGTTTTAGTCACCGGAAGTAAAAAGCATTAATGTACTGTTAAATATAATTGATATAAGTCTAACAACTGATTAGGATAAATTACAAATTTAAATTGCAAGTCAAGTAATTTTACGAAAAGTATAATACAAAAGAAAAAAAGTTTTACTACATAATTCACAAAAGGCGCATTCTATTTGAATAAATGGTGTCAAAGCTATTTTATGTAATATTTTCATACAGGAAACGAGGTTTCTCTATCTCGTAGATCAGAAGCAATAACGTTTATCTTAATAATGAATATATTTATATACCTGTGGCAGCAAATCTGTTTGGCACTCCCAATGAAAACTATGTTTTATTTTCAAATTCGAACTATTAGAGCACTTTAATGAATCGAACGCGCAACTCAAATAATGAAGCCAGTCTCGCCTAACTTCATTCGAGCTCGAATACGCGAAAACAAATTTGTTCGAAAAATCGTTTGCGTTTCCGCCAATTTCCACATTTATGAAAAGCCTTTCAATAAAAATCCATCTTTGTCCGGAGCTTTTTCTCTCCAATAAACCAACAATAGTAGCGAGAGCCGTACGGCTTCATTACAGCGCAGTCGTGTGCATCAAATTGAAACGCAGTACGGAAGCTCTGAAAGCTCCTAAAAATTTTGTTACCTTATGAAATCCCGTTATTATACGAACAAAAGCGTTATCGAATTCGGTCAAATTTTCACTGCTGGCAAATGCACCTCGAGCTCGCAGTTTAAAGCTATATCTCAAGCGTAAAAACGTCAATCTCATCAGCGAACTAAATTCAGTCAACGGTAAGCAGAACAAGTAGACAAATCGCACAACACCAAAAATGTCAAGTAAAATAGCTTGAGTATACATCATCAACCGATCGTGCTATTCTCGTTTCTTTAACGCTCGCATCAACCAAACCTAAAAATACCCGCTAAAAACAAAACAGGCTCAAAGTGCCAAGCGCATCTCAGTCGGCGATCGAAACAAGCTATCCCAAAGCACTCATCCACCCGCTATACCAACACAACTCCGCCAGTCAAAACTCACCAATTATATACATAAATCAACACTGAAAAACGTACCCCTTTCGCTCAGCGTGTATCCTCCCAGCGAGACACCAGCAGCCGCCTCGGCGCACCAAACAACAACTACAACAAACGCACCGGATTCTCCGCGAAAATAATAAAAAGGGTCGAACAAAAAAAAGCAGAGAGATAGATAGAGCAGAGCGTGCGAGATCCGACAGAGAGCGAGCACAATACGCGCGCGTCTTACGGGGGGAGGAGGAGGAGGAGGAGGGCGAACCTCGCGCGAGCACGCCACGAACACTTGTGGCGCGGCTGCGGCGATCTCGCTGCTACTTGCACTCGCGGAGAGAAAGAGAGAGAGAGAGAGAGAGAGAGGAAGATAGAAACGCGCGCGCGTTGGCTCTGCGCGCGCGCGCGCGCGTGTGACTGTTATCTTTTTGCCGAGATGATAGATGATGTGGGAGGGGAGTGCGAAAAGTTTTCAGGAGGTTGGGGAAATTTTTGGTTGGTGGGTTTTTTTGGGGGGAGATGGTGGGGAGGGAGAGGAGAGTCGAACGGGTTGGGTTTTTTGAGTGTGGGTTTTTTTGTTTTTTTTTTAGAGTGAGATTGCGTGTACGCTTTGGTTTTAGAAATGTTTTGTTGTGAGTTTAAGCGCGAATGCTTTATTGTGTTATCTCAGTATTTTAATGTTTGATGCTTCCCTGCACGTTGGTAAACGGAGTGCTTTTTTATTTTAATCCTGTGGTTACTGTGATTGTTAAGTTAATTTTGATGAAATTATTGTGTAACTCTGACAACATATGATTATAGTTATCAATAAAACTGATAATAGTACCCCGAACAAAATTTTCACTTTAATTATATCAACTCTCAATAAACAATACATTCATCACTTCAAAGACAGAAAGAAAACCTATACACTTCACCGAGACATTTTACTTCCTACGCAGAGGCTCGAAATTCAAGCTTCAGCATCGCGGTAATTAGAGCCGCAGCAATTTGGCTGCGGTTAATGCGTATACTCCCAAGCGCGTACACACGAAGCGCTACATGAAAACCCGGTAAATTACAATGATCGCCGCTCCAATTAAAAGTCTGGCAAATTATTAATTTTCCTAGTGTAACATTACTCCAGCCATCCGTCTCCGCCTCCAAAAAGCACTCTAATTAATCCATTAATACGCTCACGCGCACATATAATACTATCTATCCGCGTGTATGTATTCGTCTGCAGCGTCCCTGTTTCTCGACGTCGGATAATGTAAATTGACAAACTTGAAAAGGGGGGAAATATGTCGCGCCGCCAGTGAGCTCGATCCCCTTCGAAAAAGTCCTCGTAATTCCCCTCTCGCGGGCCTAATTCTCGGTGTCCTTGTTGCAACGCGACGCTCCAGAGCGTACGCCTATCTTTTTCATTTTCAGCTTGTGACTGAGAGTTGGGTTTAATTTATGCAGTAAGTAAGAGATGCGTATTTTTTT
>JAPYZA010005430.1:6193-18371 GCA_030522685.1 Eupelmus azureus
TTTCAAAGGCTTGGTCTTTGAAATAATATATAAGATTATCGATGACCAACTTTGACTAAAAAAGTTTTGTCATTGATAGTATCTATTATAAATAAAAACTGATGCATAACAAAAATATTTTAAATATTTTATAAAGACAACCGTACGAATAGAATAAAATACTTCACAACACACGACAGTGCTAAAATATTGAATGTTGTTATGTAACTCTTTAAACTTTGATTTTGTATTGAAATTCTGCACAAAAAATTATGAAAAAAACTGCGCATCATTTTCAAATTAAAAAAATGTCACTACAAGTACTAAAATAGTTGAACGAGTAAAATAAAAATGTTAATCTGACGCAATTATAGCAGCCAGAAATAGCGAGGAAGAGAGAAGCGGCTCTGCGAGTTTATACGCCAATAAAGAAGAGCAATGACGACGTGACCAATTATATGGTATTTTGAAATTACGCAGGCCACGACGACGGCGGCGGCGGCGGCCGCTGTCTGGCTAAGTACGCCGGTGCACCTTTATGCGGGTCGTGTTGTCGTTATAAGGCCAACGTCGTCCTCGTCGTCGTGCCCTCGCGCAAAACGATATCGCGGCGCACTTGCCGGGACTCGCTCTCATTAACGGCCCCTCTCCACGGACGTGCATTAATTCACTTGATTAATCAAATCGCGCGCGTGACGCTGTTTTGCGAGCTCCCGGCTATTGCTCCTGCTATTTCCGACTTTTTGACCTGGGATCCGTCAACGGCCAACTCCTTTGCTTTTATAATCGTTATGCTAACCCAAGTGAGCTGAGGCTAGGCGACATTTACTTTTACGAACTGGAAATGTTAATCAGTCTAGTTAAAGTTAGTTGCTTTACATTAAAATTTTTTTGTAATCTGCAATTTATTTAATTAATTATCACTTAAATAATCTCTAATGGGTAGTCTTGATTGATTAGCCTAAGTAGTAAAATACAACTAGTAGATAGCGTCAAAATCTGATCAGACAATGTAAAAGGAAAAAATGTATTGCAGGATGGTAAAGAAAATCTGGAATACATTTGAATAAACTCTTCTTTTCAAGGAACAAGCTACTTAATATCAAATATGTGATGGTCTTTTCTTAAAGAACAATGTCTTTTATTGGTTGTAATATTTTAAATATTTGTGTTATAGAAAGCAGAGGAAATGGCGCTAAAAAACATGATAAAAGCTGAATAGCGTAGCTCAAATCTTGTATACACATTTTTCTTGAGTCATGTCCTTGCAGCCAAACTTATTCCAACATAAACTCAATCCGCATGAGTACTAAGCTTCTTAAAAATACTTTTAGGCGCAATTCCGCGTGCGCGTCGGTGTAACTGTACACTGCGTCGACGTCCGGATTATACGTCTTCGCGTGTCTAGCAGCGAGTAATGCCCCCCGATACGTGCGTTCTTGAAACGTTAAACCCACGAAAGTGTTCAGCACTACTTTCTTTGCTTATCCAGTAAAGCCCTTACGCTAAGAGTGCCTGTGCTTAGTCAGTGCAAACAGACGAGATCATTAAGACTTTTTCAATCTTTTCACAATTCTTAATCATTATTAAAGAGAATGAAGAACAGAATGAAAGTAGAGCAGTAAATATTAGTAAACAAAAGATACTGCACAGACTACCGCATTCGGCGACGCTCCCCATCAAGTTTTTAAAAAGCCCAGTTGGGCTGTCGCCTTCTCCGAATCGGTTCACTCGGCCAAGGTTGCCCGGTGCGCAGCCAACGAACTCTCTCGAAGCTGCAGCTACAGCTGCCGAACGTCAGAAGAGAGGAAAAATAAAGCAGCAGGCTGCAGCAGAAGTAAAGAAGAGTAGGAGGAGGAGGAGGAGGAGGAAGAAGAAGAAAACAAGAGGAAAGGAGTGAGGGTGAAAGATCATCCATCGGCCTTCGCGCACGCGAGCTGCGGCCGGCCGAAACAAGGCCGCTGCTGCAGAGAGAGAGAGAACGAGAGAGAGAGAGCGGGATCGCGTCCGCGCGATCTTTCGATACCGGCTGTTCCGCGTGGTGCACGCGACGACGAGGACGAGTCTAATGTCTCGTCTTACATCGACGTGTAGCGTCGCGGTCTGAAATCGAGATCGATCTTCGCGCTTGCGCGCGCCCCGAATTATCGGTCGGCGAATCGATCTTTTCTTCTTCCTCTTCTTCTTCGTCTCCTTCTTATTCGTCTTCGTCTTTTTATTTGCTTCGTAGATGCCAAGTGTCGACAGGGCCATTTATACGGGTTCTAAACTTGCTTGCATGCTTGTACAGTTAATTTGATGGATTGCATCGCAAAAAATTCATTTCCGCACTTTTAATGATAACAGATTATTTCTATATTCAATTTAATTATGCTAAATAGCTAATTAGGTACCAATCATTATCAAAGCCAGCTCCATATTAAAAAAGCAATTTCACTCGTGAGCAGAAATGAATCCATTTAATACTAGTTAATCCCTAGTGAAAATGGATTCAATGCTGTTTCTTGACCTACAAAGGTTTTAAATAGGTTAATTTTTACCAGGCTAGTCAGCTTGACATTTTAATTGATCTTGATAAGAAAAATTCCAAGGTCTTTCAATAAAAGAAATTTTGGCGGTACCAAATAGCCGTACAGCAAAAGAACTTGAAGAGCTGGGAACGTCCTCTTAATGTAAGCATCGATGATTGACAGATTTAAAAGATCGTGTTTTGCCTCCACGCAGAGGAGGAAGAAATCTTTCTGTTGGGCCAAGAAAAATAAAATTCCCTGGTGGATGACTCTGTTTAATCACTGTAATTGCTGCTACAACACATCGAGCTCTCGCAACATCCGCCAGCAGCGTTGGCGCGACTGCAGGCCAAAAAGGGAGCAGCATAAACAAAACCGAGCAGCGAGTGTTAATGAGAAAAGCCGGCATCGCTGTGGCTCACGCCAGCGCGCTCTGGCACTGAGGGAATGCGGGGCGGGCGTTGAAAAAAGTTGACTGCGCTCGCTTCGAGAAAGAAAGTATATATCGGCGAATCGCCACGCGCCGTATAACCCGGCAATTAAGCGGCGAGCCGTCCGAGGCACGCGCGATATGAGAATTTAATCCAATGAAATGAAGAGTAGCTGGAGCAGGCCGCGGCCAGATGTGGAAATTAGAGGATCGAGCCTTTTTCTCACGCTCGCGAGGGAGATCTGGTAAATCCGGAATTCAGATGCGCGAGCGCGATTAGGCATACACCGCGCTCTCTTTTTATTTCAGATGCATGTAATGAGGTAGGAGTGAGCGCGCGCGCCCGAGCTAATTGTAACGAGTTCTTCTTTTTGCCGCTGCTTTCTATGATTATTACATGAACGCGATACTCCTTGAATTGCTTATTAGAGGAGCCGGTATACGCGCATTGTTAGACGGGCTCGACTGGGTGGCGTCGACTAGGAAGCTTTTCTTGCCTTCTCGACTCCACCTGAGTTGACTTTTTTCTTCTGATTAGATGTGCCTTATGAATTTGCACTGTCGTTATCTGATTAAAAGACCATGATAAGAAGGTCTGTTACTACTTTATGACTTTTTAGAACTTTCTTTTTGAATGAAGATTCAATTCAGGAGTATTCAAAACTTAAATATTAAATATGTGCATTTTATCAAAGCACAACACGCCTTTTAATTAAAATTTTATTGATAAGTTAAAAATTAAATATTTACGTTTAACGCCCAACTAGTCGTTGAAATCTTTTATACTGCGCGAGCATGGAACGATCGCGTCAAGTACCCGTATACCAATAAATAAAGCCTCTAAACCGCGCCTAAATCTCCGAGGCTAGTTATACAGAAAGCCAGCAATGCGTAATCAGCCGTAGTGCATTATTTTTGTATCCCGCTCGTCCACCTTCCGTGTCTTTACAATGAATCTACGGTCAGCTCGAAGCCAATGAAATTTCCCGTCTGCGCGCAGGCGGCTACCGTTTTTTCTGTTTACGCCGGGGCGCCTGGTTACGACTCAATCGCAGGCGCGAGCGCGTGAAATACAGGATCGCCCAGTCGAGATAAAGGCCCGAGAGGAAAGCGTAAATCCAGAGCGTTTTGCGCGAACAGGTTCGAGATATCGCACCTGTGCCTGCACGACGCGTTCTAGCAGCGAGTGCATGTGTGAGGAGAAAATTCTGAGAGAAAGGAGGGAAATTCAGGGGGCCATTGTGCGTCGAGTTGCATGCGTCTGGCTCTGGCTTTTTACCGATTGCTTCTGATAAATCGAACTTGAATGGACTTGATTTGCATAGGTAACTCGGCTCTGCAGCACTCGGATTTTGGAGAGTAAAGTCATTTGCTCCTAAGGATATGTGGACTAAAATAACAAAAATCATTTTTATACAATATTTATAAATAGAGATTGTTAACAATTAAAAATATATAATAACTGAAATATTTAGTATTTTCGTGAAAATTTCATTTAGAAACGTTTTTCAAAAGCAAGCGGCGAGAAACGTGTAGTAAAAAAGGTCAAGTGGACAGCTAGCAGTAAAACAGAGACACAAGTGTAGACAGTATTACAGCGCATGAACCCGGTTATAGCATCATTAAGCGAGCAGTAAAAGCAGCATAAGCACGGAACTGCAGACAGGATCGCAGTCAAGATCGCGATCTGAATGGTAGATTTAGCGACTTTCGTCTTTCCAGCTAGCACCAATTTGAGCAGGCGTTTTCCAGAATAGATATGCATACAGAGCTGGCAAAATTCCTGGCCATTAACTAGCACGTTTATTTGCGCAAGCACTCGAGCTGAGTGGCTGTGACGAAAAGGTGTGCTCGAATGGAGTGCCGCGCCGATGAGTGTTATTTAACTGTAATTGATTGTCCGGTTCCGCGTGTGTAATAACAATTGACGCTGAATGGGCATGTCGGCATTGCCGCGGCGCGCACTAAATTTGTAAGGCGAAAATATCAGCGTCGCGAAAACAAGCATTATTAGGAATAATAGCCTCTTGTTACTTGCTTATAACTGCTCCAATGCGCTCTTTTGGCTGACTCTCGTGTATAGATACAAGACACTATTGAAATGTTTTATTGGATTGTTAAAATAAAAAAAGTTTTGATGTTTTTGCGCGAAGAAAAGATCGATGAAAAAAAGCTTCTTGTGGTAGCAAAGTTTTTCATTGATCGCAATTTGCCTACTCATGCAACCTGCCCCGGATAAAATCAAACAAGCCTCATAACTCTTGCAATAGATTGCAGAAAAAAGGCGCACTCTGCGCACTTAGCACCTTATTAGTCATTGAAAACAATTTATGAAAGTCCAGCCATGCGCAACGAATAAAACGCTCCGGAGCCTGCGGGCCGGGGAAAAAAAGCGGCTCGCTCGGCGAATAAAGGCCCAGTTCGCGGATCTCCACAAAGAATTAATCAATCACCATCTTATAACGCATTAGGCGAAGCTAATGTTCTCGGAACGAAAACAAAGGAGGCCCCTTTCGACAGCCTTTTTCCCCCGGCCATTATCATAAGCGCCGCGCGCGCTCTCGCACTTTTCTATCCCGCGCTACTCGCGCTTTTGCGCTTATCTATCGCTTGGCTTCCATTGTGTCGGGAAAATAACCCAATTGAAATCGGCGCCCGCTCGTGAAAGAGAGACAAAAGCCGCCCTTCCTAAGAAGAGGGCATTAGATCGCGGGATAAGCCGGCGCGTAAATTTCCCGGCGTTGCCGCCGCCTTTGGCCAGCTCGGAGCCTAATCGCTATTAATTACCGGTGCGCCTATGTCAATGCGAAAATAAATTGTCGCTCGCCGCTTCGCTATCAACGAGCCGGGATCGTGCGTTGGGTTGCGATAGCGAGGTGATAGCTTTCTTGGCTGAGCCATCCGGGTAGTTCTGCGGGGGTGGTGAGCTCTTTGAAGAGCGCATAGCTCGAATTCCTCGAGTGAAAAAATTAAAATTCGTACAATCATTAGTCATGTTACAGATCTAATTACACTTGCAAAACGTTACTAATTCTGTAAAAAATGTCGCTGTATTCTATTTGTAGCAATTAGAAGTTAATGCCGTATAAATAAATAAAAGGCTCCTCGATCGGTATCGCGAATGTTAATTAAATTCATTGTTAGGAGAAATAGTTTAAAAGCTTTTTTCGTCCCCAAAAGCGACAGTGTCGGAGAATATATTTCGCAAGATAACCTCCACGCAACCCGTCAGATCCGGACACGTTCTCACTCCCTTAATTCCTCCAGCCAATCTCGCAGCTCTTATCAATTCACCTGAGAGCTGAACTCGAGGGTGGGGGGGAGCGAGAATTCGCGGAACGCATTCTTCCCGCCAGGTGAACAATGTCCGCTATCAGCGTTCCCAGCGGGGCCGCACTCGAAAAATCTCCATATATATATATATATATCCCGCTGCCGAGGCTCACTTTCTCGGGGCGTTTTTCACGGAAATATGGAGGGTATAGCCGTCGTTTCGATCCCCGGCGCGTGTCGCTCACATTGTCTCGCGCCTCGCGGACGGTTCTCGATCTCTTATCGGAAATTTATGGAGCCGCGCTTAAGCCGAGCGATTTGTCGTATATGCGACACTGGGCGAGCGGCAATTATGCCCGCGGGAATGTGTCGCGGGAATGCGCCGAGCCTGACCGGGGAACAATTTAATTAGCGGCGCCTCCGCTCAGCGGGCTCTTGGGTTCACTTTCGCGACAACTTGCTTTGTTTAGCTCGCTTGCGACTTGCTTGCTAGGCGAATGGCTTGCGTGCAGTGCTTTTCTCTTTAGAATTATTCGAGCCCAGAAGATGGGAGCCGGCTTGTTTCGCTTGCGGAAAATTGCTCACCATGTGTTTCAAGAAAGTTTTCTTTTCTAGTCGATAAAAATCAAGCTCTGAGGAATGTTGAAGCTCGGGAAAATTTATAACACTGTTTTTAATAAAAAAATTGATTTATTATTTATAAAGAAATAAATATTCATTAGCCACAGTATGCTTGTACTTGATAGCTATATGAATCGTTAAATTATGCCACCTTGAATTGAGATTTCTCATAAAATCAGCAGAAATTATAAAGATTGTTTTCCGTGTGAATATTAAACTTGCTTTTTCTGATTCTGTCAATAATACGTTAATAACTTCATAAGCCTGAGCAATCTCTTAAAGATTTTAATTATGTTCTTGTAATCATTCGACAACCTCGAAGTATTTCATATCCGCGTGTTAATAGGCTCCAGTAACGTAGCCACATACAACGTTTCTTCGGCAAATTAACAATCTCTAGATTCCGTCAAAACCTAAATAACCAATCATCCTTCCCTACCATCCTCTCAAGCTCATCCCGGAGCGAATAATTTTGCTTTATAATTGAAAGCAGAGCGAGCCTATAGCTTTGCATAGCCATAGCCAAGAGGATGTCGTTACTCGGCCATTTTCCACGCGGAGCCTTGTCACTTTTAATCGACAAAGGCGCGCGCTAATGCGCCGATATGATCCGCGCGCGATCCCTAGGCCCGATAGCGAAGCCCAAGAAAGCCTCTACAGCCTATTTGCCGCGAGCTCGAGGCGGCGACCGGTAGCCATTTTTCATCGGCGCGTCCTCACCTAATCTGCGCGCAACGTAAATTATGCGCGCGCCGAGGATATACGATAGGTGGGGCGACTAATTATCGGCTCGGCGCGATCGAAGCGCGCGATGTGGGACTGCGGCCACGGCCGGAAGAGCCGCACGCTTCAATGATTCTTCGCTGATCGGTATATAGGATTTGTTGCAGCTCAACAATTATTTATGGCCGAATATTGCTAATGAGGTTGGGATCTGTTACAAGGCTTCACTGCGTCATCTGAATATTCCGCATTATTGTTCTTGCTGTCGCTGTTATTATTGCGAAAAGTCATCGACTTGACTCATTTTTAATATTAAATAATTGCAGTTGCAACAAATGATTGGTAATATTTTTCTTAAATTTCCTTTTTACAATTGAAAATAACTTTACAACTCGTGCGATAATCAGAGCGGATGAGCCGTCTAAAAAAAAGTGCGACACGCACCTGATAAACGAGTCTCGTTCAAGTCCTGCGCACGAGGATCCATGTGGTCCATCAGCGCCTCGACTTAAGGAATCGAGATCTGTCTGGCGAGTCGCGATGACGGATCGGTTCCAGGCTTCGCGGGAAATTACTGTTTACGCCTAGGATACATAGACGTGCGCGTTCGTGCGTCGAGAAACTACGTTTGACTTCTCAATATGCAAAGTGCCACTACGCGGAGCCTTTTCCGCCAGCCATTGGGACAGAAAAGCGCCCGCGGCGCAGGAAGTAAACTTAATGATAAACGACCTCGACGTAATGCGTATGAAAAATTTATTCTTGTCTCTGGTGCCTGTAATTTAAACAGATAAACAAGTTGCGTTGGAGGAATTCGTTGCAGAGTACAACGTAAGGATCACCTAGAATAATATTTTAACATTTCTTTTTAACGAAAAAAATATTTTTGACATTTTATTGACGCAACCGTTCTCTAAATAACAATATTACCTCAATCGACTGTCGTGCCGCGAAATAGCCGCGTATAAGATTCCACGGTAGTGAAGCCAAGTGTCGGGCTTGTTAATCGCGTTAATTTATATTAAAGCGATGATTAATCGCTTTGCGTCGAGATTACGCTTGTAATTTCCGCTAAAAAAGGCCGCGCGCTGAAAGTTATTCGGAGAATATTTTAATTGAAAAATAGCGGTTGCCCATTGCACGCGAGACGTTTCATTTATTACACGCTTGTACGCCTATGCGGTGCGTTAGTTTTTGCTCAAGTCCAAAATATTAATTGCTGAGATTCTCTCGTATTATGTTTATTGCGTTCACTAGGAAAATCTGCTGTAAATAGGACAAATTGTCGTGCATTACATTTGTTAAATTTCAACACATACATTTAGAATTCTCCTTTTTTTTACCTAAATTTTTTGTTATTACCTTAAGGTTTAAATTGTTTAAATGAGTCTTTTTAACCAAGTATGTAAATAAACAGGTGTATTTCAAGGTGAGGAAATGCAACGTAAGGGGAATATTGCAGCGATTCTCGGAAGAAAAAACAAGATTCAAACGTAGACAATAACAATGCGTGCCGGCATACACAGATCTCGTGTGCGGAACCGTGCGAACTTTCGAACACAATGTCAGCATCGAACTCTTTGTGCTTTAAATATGCGAGTAGAAAAATTATTGGCAAACAAGCATACTGAATACTTGATTGTTTATAAAGAGAGAGAGAGAGAGAGAGAGAGAGAGAGAGAGAGAGAGAGAGACAGAGAGAGAGAGAGATTGAAAAGAGTACTTTGTAAAAGCTTTTCTCGGTTTTTAGTCCGAGCAGTTTTTCCAAAGCGCGCGCGATATAATTCATCGGCGATTAAAAATCGATAACAAACTTCCTTAACATTTTTATTTGGCGTAAATAAAAAGATTTGATCGTGCAAGTACGCGATTAGTTTTACACTCGAGAGGTTTCTCAATTATTCGAGCGAGCGCCTATATATAAAGAGAGCGAGCCGAGAGCGCGCGCGGTCGTCGATGAATAACAACTGCGCTTTTCATTCCAAATACAGTACATACAAATCAAGCGTCGGCGCGATACTTTATGCACTTCGGAAAAAAGCCAACATTATTTACAACGCTTTATTGCGATTTACTGCACCTGCAAAGCACAGATACAGGCAGACTGGCACGCACACAGCCCCGCAAGAACGAATCTTTTGTAATGCGCTGGCATTACCGCGCAATTACAATAGCATTGTAGCGTTCGACTCGGCCTGGGCCTTATATAAATTCAATGCGCTCGGCTCTATAAACGTACACAGCCGTACAGCGAGACACGTACACAGACGCGCGCGCGAGCTCAAAGTGGGTACAGTACCCAACAATGTCGCTGGTACACTGTATTCCACAGCTACGTACAAGCTACTCTTTCTCTCGGCTGGGCTGGCAAAAAGGAAATAACCGAGGCTGGAAAAGCGCGCTTTAATTAACGGTCAATTAAAGCTAGCATTTATTCGCCGTCGCCTTGGTCGCAGCTCGCTGGGGCTCCATTGATAAGGCACTCGCTTTATACATGCGCTCGCTGCGCCCGCGGCCCATTGAGAGAGCAAAACAGCAAGAGAGTAAGAGCAAAGCATGCATATGCGCGCAGGTCGCGCGCCGGCAGCAGCTCGACAGACTAACGACCGTGTCACCGGGGCTTCTTAATTGCTAATTGATTTTACGCCCGCGCAGCGCGCTACCGCATGCATAAAGCCGCATGTAAATAAAGCGCGCGCCGCGAGCGCGGATTAGACTGCCATGCCGTACTTGTGTGTCTCGGTGTGTCGCTCGCTGTATAAATCAACGGAGGAACGCACCAGCGCAAGCTTCTCTAATTAGTTGGCGCGCGCCATCCTTGAGTGCATTGGGAAGAGAAGTGCGCTCGCCGTATCATACAAGGCGCCTCGCCTGATTGTCCTTTGCTTCGCTTGCTTTTAGTCTTTCAACCCTGTAGCAGTCTACATTGCGAGGCTAGAGCGCACACGGGATATTTAAGTGTTCCGTTATTAGAACTTAAAATACCCTTTTTATTGATAATCAAATCTTTAAATATACATTTTTAATCATAAAAAATGTTTAATTAAAAATTTACATCAAGTTTATTTGATGCCTATACGGGCTGAGTATGTGAAACTAATGCGGCGTGTAATAAATTAGATAATTTTCCGCTAGGGCTGGCTAAAAATATTTACTAATTTTAACGAACCGGAAAAAATTCAAATAACTCTATCCATAATGAAATAATACCTTTTTAAGTGAATCCCCCCTTCGCTCTTGCGCTCGGCTGCCTCTCTTTCTCCTCTATGAGGAAGATTTATGGACTTTTTAAGGGGCCGCGTAATTTCAATGTCGAGATTTCTGCGTACCCGCAGTTGGCGGCAGCCGCACCGGCAGAAGCCTACTGCCGCGAGAAGTCTACAATTATCGCCTGAAATTTATCGCGTAATTAACGCACGGCATTTTTGCGCTCGGCTGCTGCAGCTCACCGGCGAGTAGTTCGATTGCCAAGTGCATATAAGCGCGCGAGCTCGGCTAATAAGTTAATTCTACGCTTCGACCGACCGGATGATTGTATAGCGGCCGAGCTCCTTGTGTCTACAAAGAATTTTTTTGTTGTTGTTGAAACTATTAGCTTGCTTTTTGACAGGCTTTGTGTTAAGGGCCATTGATAAAACTACTGCGATGCGATAGCGCAGACAATTTAGAAATATAGCGAAACGGCATTTTTAATGTAGCCAAAGTACGCCTGTCAGCTGCACATAAATTATTAAAAATAATTATTACTTTCGATCGGCGCAATGACTCAAAACTTTTCACTCCCAGCGAATCGGATAAAAATTCCGTTTCCTTTATTAGGGATGGGAAGCCAGCACGTTTGTTTCACAAGCCGTCTATAAATCCCATGCGCGATAAAAGTGCCGATAAAACGGCTTATTATGTCATTTCTCTCTCGGGCTGACAATGAAACGAAAAAGCATACGTTACCCACGAGTCGCGCGAGCGAGAGGATTCGTACATTATATGCGCTTAGCTCACGCGACAAATCCCCCATCGCATCCGCATTGTGTGCGCGCGCGTGCGCGCCTCCAGAGGAGGAGGCATTTACATATGCTCTCTGCAATTAGCAATTATAGCGTCGTTACGGCGAGGTCGAATTTCGCTGCGCGTGGGCACAGACGAGTGCCACGCTTTTATCTTCGCCTCTTTCGGATTCTGGCTGTTTATTAATATTGCTTTAGTCGCGCGGTTTGAGATGGACTGCGAGTGTCGATTCAGGAAATGAAGAAATCAGTTTTCTCTTTGCGAAAGATGCTTTTGACATATTCTTTAGACAGTTAATAGCAGACTTATTTAAGTACTTGTATAAATCTTAAAAAATTAAGAATATGCTCAAGTATTGAATATAGATCTGTACGCAAAAATTGTTTGATAAAAATCAATTAAATAAATTACAAACAAATTTTTGTCAAGATCATATAATTTGCTAGAAGCTGACGTCGTCCGTTAAAAAAAATAATAATAATAAAATTATTGGTGATGTCGGTAGGTCAAAATATTTATATTGAAATTTTTTAAAATGTATCCCTTTAATAAATTCATTTAATTTTTTTGATTAAACGAATGTTGTCAGCTTCTAGCTGATAATGTAATCTTGTCAAAAATACTATTTTAATATATT
>JAPYZA010005431.1:0-19295 GCA_030522685.1 Eupelmus azureus
ATTTATGTGAATTTTAGGCGTCTAAAATGAGATCTGGTGAGTATTTGACTTTTATATCCTCACAACTTTGAAAAAATGTCAAAAAATCAAAAAGAGAAATAGAAATTCCTTGCACAGGTCATTTGAAGAAAAAAGAGTTCGTTACAAGAGAAAAAAGAAGTAGAGCAAACAGAGTTGACGTAGTAAGTATAAGAAAAACAAAAGAAAAAGAAAACAAAACAAAAATCATATTTAGAAAAGAAAAAAAACTTCTTCAATGACACAATTTATTTTTATTTTCCTTTCTCACCATATAATGTTATTTTTTAAGCGATTTTAAGTTTTTTTGACATTTTTTCAAAGTTGTGAGGATATAAAAGTCAAATACTCACCAGATCTCAATTTAGACGCCTAAAATTCATATAAATCATACATGAGACAATCACAAAGAAATGTATTGGAACAAAGTTATGCTCTTAAATGCAAATTTTCACTAAAATATCGCACTAAAAAAAGTTTTTAAAAATCGTGTGTATAGTATTTTTTTCGTCTAATGTATGACCCACAGAAGAAGAAGAACAAGGTCGCACAGCTGTACCTCAAAATTTTTTTCTCCAAGTTTTTGGAACCGCTAAAGGGATTTTATTGTGGATTCACTCATATATAATTTATATGCTGACTATATGCACGATTGACCGCATATAGTCTTCATATAAATTATATATAAATGCATAATTTGTATATAGTTTTCTATAGTAACCTTGTCCGAAATGCTGTCCTCGGTGGCAATAAACAGGGGCTCGACACGGCCCTATAAAATTCAATAAAGTGAAAAGTATAAAGTAAAGAAATCAAACTCTGATTTCAATAAAGCTCTATTAAAATAAAAAAAATCTTTTGCCAAAAGTTTACTCATTTTTTACTTGGTATGAGCCGCGCAACCATAGAGAGGATGGAGTGAGGGTGGACCAGCACGCTATTCCTCGTCTCTGCTGTTGAGATCCCGCTACTCTAACTCTACCACCATCGGCCAGCTCCGCTGTAGAAGACTGTGACAAGGCCAGGAGATAAGAAGAATGGTTACGTACGTAGCATTTAGCTGTTTTACCTTTTTACTCTTTCTCATGATTGATAAAATTAGTGGGATCTCAACAGCAAAGACGAGGGATTGCGTGCTGGTCTACCTCTCTATGGTTGCATGGCTCGCTCGAGTAAAAAACGCATAATTTTTTCTTTATATTTTAATAAAACTTTATTGAAATCAGATTTTGTTTTCTTTACTTTATACTTTTTTTCACTTTATTGAATGTTATAGTGTCGTGCTGAGCCCCTGTTTATTGTCACCGAGGACAGCATTTTGGACAAGGTTATACTATAGAAAACTATATACAAATCATGCGTTATATATATAACTTATATGAAGACTATATGTGGCCAATCCTGCATATAGACTGCATATGAATTATATAAATATAACTCATTGCATATTATTTTTATATAGTCTTCACAAAATTTTTTTACATGGGATAATCATATATAAACTTATAAAAGAGACGATATATTAAAAGTGAAAAATTCGAATCTGAACGATAACGTACGGAAAAGTACACGAACGTCTGCGAACGAACTCTAACGTACACAAACGTACGCGAATGTCTAAAACTCTACTAAAATATACCAAATTACACGTTGTAGTATGTATGAATTTTACACTCGGGTATTAAACGATTAATATTATTTA
Organism: Eupelmus azureus; assembly: GCA_030522685.1. Lineage (NCBI taxonomy): Eukaryota > Metazoa > Arthropoda > Insecta > Hymenoptera > Eupelmidae > Eupelmus > Eupelmus azureus. The sequence goes on from JAPYZA010005431.1 coordinate 1,721, forward strand.
TCGTCACTTAAAATATACACAAATTACTTAGAATTTTCCAAACATTTTTGAAGCTGTATTGAAGTGGTAAACCCTTACTTTCAGATCTTTTGCCATGACACGTATACTTCGATTTTTCAGATTTAGAGTAGTTTCCGTTCCAATTCGGGGCTTTTTAGAAAATATATTACAATATCTTCCAGAAAATATATGAAAATATTAATTTGATCAATTGAATTTAAAAATTGAAGTTACAGTTTGTTAATCTTAGTTACATCCTATCATTAACATGAGGGGTTTACAGATTTGATACCTCTAATTACGAACAAGATTCTATCTATCATAACTTCAAATCAGAAGGTACTAGAGAGTTCCACGACAGCTTAAATTGAAGGTCTTACTATTAGGTACAATGCTATAGTGCAAATGAAACATAAAAAAAATCAACTTTGTTTTGGAAATCATAAAAAACTGTAAAAAATCGAAAAATTTAATGTTTTCTAGAGTAAGCTAAATCTCAGAAACACAGAGCAAAAATTATCCTATCTTTTTCTGTATGATTTAACTTAAATTTTCCCGTAAGATTTAGCTCAAAAGAGATTGATAGAAAAAAGTTACAGTGATTTAAATATTAATTAAAAAACTGGATTTTGCGAAATATGCTAACTTTGAATATACATATCTCGGCCAATTTTCAACTATATTGAGCGTTCAAAAGAATAAATTAAAGGTAATTTAAACACCAATCGATAGGCGTTTTCCGGTTTATATTATCAGAATTTTCAAGTGTACAATCGTTTAAGTAAGGGCAAAAAAGTACAAATTACAAAATTTAACATGAACATTTGAGGCTATAGAACAGATTTGATAAGCTCATAGCGTTCAAAGTAATTTCAGTCTCGCATGGACGTTTGCACCCGAGCGAAGCGAGGGTGAAAAGGCCACACGAGGTTGAAATCACTTCTTCGCTCATGTATCGAACCGTATTTTTTGATACGACGAGCACAAAGCGAGATTTAGCATGCGCTTTGTTGTTCGAGCGTGCGCGAAATCGAGCCTTGCGCACGGAGTATCAAAAAATTGTTTTTAAAAGCTGATATTATAACAAAGAGAATGCACTTTCCCGGGCTCCAAAATGTTCAAAACTCGATTTTTTACAACCATTTAAAATTTTGCTAAAATGTAAAAAATTAACAAAAATTCACTTGTACTTTTGATTCAAATAGCCATAACTCGGGTTCTACTGCGAATCTGGAGCTGAAATTTTAGCTATGCTCGTTTTTTATGAAGTACAACAAGATACCAAAACGTCAAGAAAATTGGAACGAACCTCTCCAGCCGACTTTTTAAAAAAAGTACTGACCTGACCCATACATATATTTTATTCTGATTGAATCTGTTTATTGGGTTCTAGATAATGGAAGATTCATTAATATAAAATATTGTTTCTTTAATTTTCAAAAACAGGAACTGATTAAAACTTTTTATTTTTTGTAATTTTCGCCATCGCAATTATGTGCAAAAATTTGGGCTTGATAAAATATATAAACTTTATTTTATTGACCCTTGTTGAAAACGTTAAAGAAATTAAGACATTCGGTTTTTTTTTTAAAGTGCCCTTACGAAAAAAGCTTGCAGGTTATCTGTAGCAATGTCTACAGACCACCTGCAGCTTATCTGCAGAAAAGACAGCAGGGATTTAAGACTTATTTTTCTACAGGATTTTCGGGATTCTACAGATTGCATGAATGAATTTATAGCGTTATTGCCAAAAGTTTATCATTCGGATTTTTTATTACATTTTTGAAAATAGATATTAATTAAAAAAATCAAATATACATTAATAAAAAATTAATTGATAAAAATAGAAAAACTTTGTGTGGAAAGACTTGAACCCAGAATCTTTCGCTCTCTGGCCCGAGTAGCAATTCTAACACGTTATTTCTACTTGAAACGAGAGCCTGATCAATTGATGAGAGAGTGAGCATTGTGGTCAATTTTAGTAATTCTATCAGAACCCTGTCGTAAAAAATTGTAAAAAGGAACTTGCTATTATAATTATTTTAATTACTTTTTAAATACAGTAATCTCATAGACCTCATATATTAGATTATTATATTTTATAATCTTTGTAAGTCATCTATGCTCTTTTAAGTAATTGAAAAAATAAAATTTACAATTTACAAATACATTGTTTATTTCTAAACTGGCAGTAAAATAAATAATGGTTATGTAACGGGAAGGAGGTGGGGTGTCCAAGGGCAGTGAGAGAGTGAAGCTTCTTAGTTGTATCGTTTATTAGAGTGAGGAGGATCTCCTAGCTTTATGAGTGTCGCCGGTGATCTGCCGGCCCGCTGGCCGGCGGCGGTCCTCGTGCAAGAACCGCTCGGCACAAAGGTGCTGCATCAGCACCACGCCCGTGACAGTTATTATTTATAAAGTTTACAATGAGCAAAATTCTAATATTTTAATAAGTAACTTCAATAATGTTGTTTTATCGGCATTGACATTATTGATAATAATTAATTGTTGATACATATTTTTGAAGTTTCAAGTAAAAGTTTACTCAAGATATCGTTTTCTCAAGAAGGTTCTCGATTATCGTCAAATATCGCCTATCGCCTATTTAAACGAAGATTGAAGTCATTTTATTAAAAAGTAAAGACGAAAACTGCAAAGTACGGCATAAAGAATTTCTACTTCCAAATTTTCGTAAATAGAATGAAATCTTAGTCCTGTAAGACGGCATGGATTGTGGCACATAGATTCAAAAAGAAAATTTTAAATAATTACAGAAGAAGAAAGTAGTAAGATAAAATAATGGCCGAATGAAATATAACTAATAAAAACAAAAGACAACATAGATTTTGTTGATATCGTTATCAGACAAATTCATAAGTTACAAGTAAATGTAGAAAAATTTAACCCCATAAAAATAATAAAAATTATCAATGACCTAGACGGCATTAATAGAACATTTTTCTCGAATTATGGGTAACTTTCAATCCAAGGGAGATGGCAAACAAACGTTTAGCAAAATACTACCGAGAAGTAAGATTCATTTTCTTTCTTTCGCTACCCGCGAAAATAATAATGCGTCTATACATACAATTACGACTTTACTATTATACAGTTATCATTATTAATTCCATTGGAATAATAAGAAAAATTTATATACTCCAGAAGTAATTTTTACAAAGTATATTAGTAAAGGATTTGTAAAAGCATACTTTATTTTAATCACTTCTCTATTCGATTCTTGTATATCTGCCGTATTATATATCTGTGGCCTCCAAGATAACCATCTAAGATATTTTTCTTGTACATATATATTTCACTGAATTAAATTTACAAAGTAAAAGCGTTATGTGTGCGTGTGCGCGATTTGAAGTTGTGAACTTTTCATTTTCAATACTAAAAAATAATTTTATGAAATTTATCAATTTAGGTTTCATTTTTATAAATAATATAGGTAAAATAAAATAATAATTATATTATAAAAAATTGAAAAAAAAACTACTTTTACTAAATCCAACAACTTTACATCAGCGCAGCAGTCGTCAAGAGCAAGAGCTGCCTCTTCAAGAGCAACAGTATTATCATCGTTTCCCAGAAAGCGTCACCTAACCGCATAGAGAGTAGTCGTCGATTAAAACGCTATCAGGACAGGCGCTATCAGGCAGCCTATTCTTCGCGAGGCACGAGTCGGAGCGAGTTCGCGTTCCGCCATCGCACAACCAATCCATTTTTGGTGTTTTTCTTGAGACTACGTAACCGTAAACCTGACGTCCGCGTTACCAAATTGGCCCGAATAGCAGGTCGGCGCTGGCAGGGGATGAGCCCCGATCAGAGAAAGAAGTACGTGCATTTGGCGGCTGCCGAAAGGAGGAGAAGAGAAGGGAAAACAAGAAGATCGTACGTGGCACGTATATGATGAGGACGTAGATTAGGCAATTGCTTGAATTAGCAAGTGATTCAAGTACTTGTTATGACTTTCGAACACTCATTTTACTTTGCTTCCTATGAATATATATTTTTCAGAGTGCAATAGTGGTGCACGATGTTTCTGAAAAACTTTGCTTTTTCTTTGTCTTTTAACAAATTACGCTTCTTTAATAATTTTATAAAAATATATTTATATTTACAGTAGAGCATTGATTTTTTTCTTTTTTTTTTACATTTCGTTATCCTAAGTCGAATATTCTTAGATAGTGGAGGAATAGTTATTTCAAATAATATATGTTTTAATGCAAAATGTTTTAATAAAATGATATACTTATTTTTACAAAAAGCTGAAGTGAAACTTTATGCGTATACACTTATAATTTACAAGCTTACATATTCACAAAAGGAGTGGATAAAGGAGGTTAAAAAAATGCTCTTGTCTATCAGTTTACGGTTTCATTTTTATTTGTTAGCAGCTTTTTTTTATATCTATGTACAATAAATATTGATGTATTTTTTACACTATATCCTTAAAAATCTTCCTTGTTGTTTACAAGTTACACTAAAAATTAGCACTGCGCTTGTTCATTACTCTGATCCATCATTCTGACAAAGGTGTGTGTGTGTGTGTGCGCGAGCATGTGTGTGCGCGCCTGTATGTATGTGTGTATATACACGTGAACATTCCACAAAGTATCACGGGATCAGAAGTACAAGGTACACTCAAAAGAATTAACAATTTTTTCCACAGAGCTCCATAATGCAAAGTAGAGATCTTTTACTCCTTCTTTTCATTATACACCATTGTTTTTTCTCTTCTTCACTTGTGAATTCTCTTTTTTCACTACTCTCGCAATCTAATACAAAAAATAATTTTTTTCCCATTTCGCTTATAGCCCGCATGAAAATTTGCAGAATGGCGAATATAGAATCGAAGATCAATCTATTATGTATATATACATATATTTACTTTTTTTATTTTATTTTCATTTTATCGTAATTAACGTGTGCACTCTCGCATGGCCTGTATAAGTAATAAAAAAAAATGATATATGCGTTAGGTATCGTAAAGTTATAAAAACGACAGAAAACGAAAGAAAGAAAAAAGAAAAATATGAAAAAAGCGGAAAAAAAATAAATGTCACAGAAAGTATATGTTTGAATGTAAATAAGAGAATAAAGGACAAGGTAAAGGAAAGTCTTGTTTGATATACGATTAAAAATAATAAATGTATATCTGCCCGCATGTGCTTATGTATTCTTTATGTGTACACTGCATAAAACTTCTCATTTGTATCTTTATCGCAATAATAAAAATAACGACGATAATACATAATAATAATATTAATAATAATAATAATAATAATAGTTATAATAATAATAATAGTTATAATAATAATAATAATAATAATAATAATAATAATAACATAGATCAATATTATTATCATTATTATCATTATCAGTGCAGTAGCGACTTATACCCAATTCACTCATATAATACAGAAAAGTACAGCGTGCCCCGAAAAACGTAAACAACAACGTTCAACAATTGGATAATATCAAACAGAATATTATTGTAAGTATTTTTTTCATCATATAAATATTATCATACATAAAACGTAACATTGTAAAAGGGAGGGAAATCGATGGAAATGCCCTTAACGTACTGAGAAACTTATAGAGTCCGTGTCTCCCTTGGGTTTCACATTTTCACTACTCTGCCTTGATCAACGTTCTTTTACATATGCAAAAAACGCGTATGACAACACACGATGTTGCGTTACGTAAATGCACGTAGAGCACTTGCAAAATCATTTGCACGTGATTTTCGTAAATTACTTTTCTTGTTAACGTTCGCATCTGTCATCTTCTTAAGCTCGATCTATTAAGATCTAACGAAATTGTACCACTTTATCACTACACTTATATATGTTGTAGGGATAAGAACGTCGATAAAACGCGACGATATAAATTCATATGACTTCTGTTTACCTTCATTCTACCCTCACCTTAGTCTTGAAGTTAAAATAGAAATGGGTTCAAAATACTGTTATGCAACTTTTTGCAGACGACAGACGTCGTCACGTTATTTTTTCAAATACATTATCGCAACGAGTTTACTTTTACCGCAGTCAAAAGCGCGCTCCTACAACTGCTAACTTTGCTTAGTAGCAATGTTGGCAGAAGTCGTATGCAGCGCTTTCTTAAAATCAAAGGTTCGTATTATGTTAAAAAGATACCTTTAATAAAATAAAATAAAAAATAAATAAAGATAAAAAACTTAAAGGCAACGCAAAGATTCGCATAAAACGCATAGATTCACCTATGGAAGAGCGAAGACATTGGACGACAGCAGCACAAGAATATCGCTAACAGATTGTGTCGTGAATACGGAAAGAATACTTCTGATCGTCTTTTTGGCGAGCCCATTGTTAGAGGAGGCCTGCAGTTGTGCTTCTAACAGCTCGTCTAACGGGCGGTACAACAAACGCACTCATCGCGCGGTACAGCATTGACTTAGGTACCTCTGAAGTGTTATCTACGGCTAGCGGGGCCTCATCGTGCCGTTAAGAGGTTGCATCAGTCCGCCATTGATGTAGCCGTGATAAGTGGTATAAACCGTAGGCGGGTTTTGTTGGTGCGGATCCTGAGCGTAGGGTGCAGCTACATTGACCACGCCGACAGGCAACTGACTTGCTTGGTTCATGAAACCGCCGAGCTGAGCGGCCGCCTGGTTCATGTAGCCGGTGGTTGGCTGGGCAACTCTGTAGCCATAAGCTTGGGCAGCCATTAGGTTGGTGTTAATGGCGACATTAGGACTGACGCGACTTGCGGCACTTTGCATCTGCGGACAGCTGCTGGTCGGATCAAGAGTTTGCCGATAGAGACTTTCACTAGTGTAGGACTGCGGTAGCGGCGTCATCGAACTAGAGGTCGAGGATCTAGAGGCAGAACGACTCGGCGGCGGTGGTCCGGGCGTACCTGGCGGCGGTACCGAGTTCACGTTGTAGTAGTTTTTGGTGTAGCTGAGCGGTACCTGGGGTGGCGTCGATAGTTGTCTGGACGGCTGCGGCGGTGTCATTGTGTGTGGTATGGGCGGTGGTGGAGTGAGGTTCATGGCCTGAGGCGGGGTTGGTGGCATCATTTCGAGGCCGTTGGTAAGTTGTTGTAGTTTAGCTAAGCTGCAGGAATTAGTAGTTTGATGACTGGTTGAGGTACCACTTGGCGTTGGAGTGTGAGAGTGGGGCATCGGCGTCGTTTGGATGTAGAAATTGGTGGCTGTAGTGCAAGGCGTATGCGAACCGGATCGACTGCCTCGATGTTGAATAACATAGGTGTTCTGAGATGGAAACGCCATAGCTTGGGAGACTGCCATGTAGTTGCCGGCCTGGGAGATTACGGCCATATTGTGTGAATGTGCCGCATGACTCGAATGTGAATGTGAATGGCTTACTCCAGTCACAGCCATTGTCGTAGGTTGCTGGTACTGAGGAGGCAGATGATTGTTGTGAGTAACGGTCGGAACGTTCGCGGCGTGTTGCTGATTAGTATTCTGGGTAGACTGCGAGATTGGAGGCGTAGCTCGGTGTGATCGACTACTGCTACTACTCTGCTGTGTTGATCTTGACCTGTAATTTAATGTAATTCAGATTAATTTATTAACATCGAGTATACTTGTACGATAACGCAATTTATATAACTAAATAATGATTTTTTATAGAATACAATGTTTAAAAATAAAAAACATTTTAGAATAATAAAATAACTGGCTATTCTTACCTATGTGAGGTTTGAGAATTAGCCCTCTTGCTACTATGTGAATGCGACTGCTGCCCAGATTGTGGCGGTTGTTGATGAGCCGACTGCTGGACTTGCTGTTGTTGATTATGTGCATGCACAAGAGTCTGATTCCGAGGCTGTTGTTGCTGATGCTGAGTTATAGATAGCTGCACAGGTTGAGGCGTAAGTGGCTGAGGCGTATGGCATTGAGCAGGTATTGGCTGAGGTGTATGGGTCTGAGGTATCGGTTGAGGAGTATGTGGCTGGGAAAGCGGTTGTGGCGTATGCGACTGCTGGGGCATCGGCTGTGGACTATGCGTCGGTAGACTCTGCGGTGTGTGAGATTGCGGCGTTCGAGGTTGCTGTAGCGGCTGTGGAGTAAGTGGCTGTTGATGCTGAAAAAAATAGAGAAATTTTTATTAATTTTTTTTCATTATTATTATTATTATTTTATGTACTTATTTATTACATATTTTATCCAATAAGAATTTTAATTTTAATAAATTTTAATTTTAATTTAATTTCAATATTTAGTACCACTTGTTATAATTTTGATACTTACGTAAGCATTTTTATCTGCGTGATGTATTTGATGTTGCTGCTGTACCTGCTGAATTGCTACCTGCGTTGGTGTATGTTGCGGTATCGAGCAATCAGCGTACTGTTGCTGCTGCGGCTGCACTTGTGCCTGCAAATTTACCGGATGTGAATTGGCCTGTTGCTGCTGTTGCTGCTGCTGTTGTTGTTGTTGTTGTTGTTGTTGTTGTTGTTGTTGTTGTTGTTGTTGTTGTTGTTGTTGTTGTTGAACCACAGCTGCTGCACTTACTTGTATAGAACCACTAGGTATAGATGCGACTGAAACTGTCTGCTGTTGGGTAGGCATCGTCGGTAATGCACTTGGCGGTCTCTCAACACTGTTCTGAGAGGCAAGATCGCTTGCAATCGAAGTCGGTGACTCTAAGCCCAACTGGCTCACATCTAAGTCACATTGACCATAATGTAGAGAATGAACTGAATTAGTGGTTGAATCTGGAGTATAGACGCCCATGGATGGGAGATCAGGCTGAGATGGCGGAGTGCGTTTAACGGAACCCGGATTTTCAGGGTGCGGCGTTACTTTGCCACTCTCCGGCGAATGTAGTTTTTCTTCAGACTGCGAGTGTATCTGCATTACTTCATGATGCTGTTCTGCAATTATCGGCACAAGCTTTTCCTGCGGTAACTCAAGAGGTTGACTCTCGATCACTTCTATGACACTTGGATGATCGCTTACAATAGATATATGTTGATCTCGTTGTTTTTCGATTGAAACAGGCGACATATTTTCTATTTTCGATTCGACCTGCCGGTTATTGGTATCAGCAGCCTGTTCGCAATCGTTAGTCGCTCGCTGATTTTTATCTTCTAATTGTTTAGATTCATCCTTAGGCTTGTTCTCTAATTTTTCGTCATTTCTGCAGATAATATTTTGAGGTACATCACCCTCCATAGACTTGTCAACACAAGGCTGTTCAGTCGTACATTTCAAATCATCGAGCTGCTTGGCATTTTCGTCAGCTTCTCGGGATTCTTTCACATTATCTTTCAAATGATCAGGTTCTGCCATTTCAATATCGTTACACAATTCACTTGAGTTTTCCTTCTCTGCGGCAGAAATTTCCTTTTCATCGGCCTTAACATTCTCTATCGCAGCATCGAGAGATTGTATCACACTAGTGACTTTAGCTCTTGGAACGAATTCTTCCTCGTCACCATCATCTTCATCACCACCTTCATATTCACCGGGACTGGCGGCACTTGGTGCCTCATTCTCTGCATTAGCTGATAACGTCGCATTATCTTCAGAAATTTCAGACTTACCGTTAACCAATTCTTCCTGGTGCGTTATCATTGTGTTCGTTACAGCATTAACTGTAGAAAACATATCAGGAATTGTAAGTTGTTTCTTAGAAGTCTTTACCTCTTTTAGTTCTTCTAGTTTTGGAGAAGTCACAGTGGAAGCAACTTTGCCTTCAACGAGCGACTCTTTGATAGGTTTAAGATCGACCTTTGGTCTGCCACGTCTCGTAACCCCTGGAGATTCTTTCACCATCTCAGTCTCCTTTCTGTTGCCACGTTGGAGATGATGAGTTTGATAAGGTTCTTCCTGGCTAAAATTAAGAGACGCACTTGCCCTCTTTTCCCTTGTTGGTCGTGCTTGCCCTACCTTAATTTGCCTATTGGTTACTTTCATTAGTATATCGTCTAGCTTGCTTTGTCTTTTGGCTTTCAAACTGGTAGATGTCGACTCTTTGGGTGGCGACCTCGTCCTTGAGATCGATGACTCCTTAGCGGCTTCTCGCTCTTTCAATCTTGCACTTTCTTTTATCCTGTCTTTCTCTGGAGGCTTTGGCTTCTCTTTGCTCTCCTTCTCTTTAAACTTCTCTTTCTTATTCTTATTATCCTTTTCTTTTTCCTTTTCTTTCTCTCTGTCTCTCCAAGACTCGCGAGTTCTCTTCCTGGCGACAACGCTGTCTTCCTTTTCCTCGGATTCAGTTTTTTCGGAATGTTTGCGTTTTCTTGCGAGAGTAGTCGCTACTGTGGATGTTTCTACTGCCAACTTAGTCGAAGCTGTAGCTGTTACAACTGAAGTCACCGAAGATGTCTTCATGGTCGCTCTTGCGCTTCTCCTGGATGACTGAAGAGTTGTCGCCGCTAGTGTGCTGACAGAAGACGCTGTTGTTACTAAAGTTGTTATTGTTGGGGTCCTCGGCGTTGTCAGTGAATTTAAAGGACTCCTTGACGTAGTGATTGAAACAGTTTTTGTTGTTTTGGGTGTTGTCACAATATTTTTGAAATTTGATGAAATGTCATTTTTTATGTCTTCCTTAGTATCCGCCAAATGGTCAGAACTTTTGTCCGATTTATTTAACTTCTGCAAATAAATGAATATCTTATTATAAAACATATTTTAAACTTGTTAGCTTTTATAATATTTGCATATTTAATTACAAAAGATTCGTTTTTTACCTCTTTCTGTTCCTTGAGCTGCTTTAACCTTTGAGAAAATGACGTTCTGGACTTAATGGGCGTTCTCTTATGAGCACTACCCATCTTTCTGCCGCGGAATTTCTTTCTTATTTTAACACGCTGAATTTTTTCAGCCATGGCAGCGACGGGTTTGTTAGCGCAAGGCTGATCCATGATCGGTGATGCTAATTCGGAGCTCGTGTCACCCTCCTCTGGACTTTGGTAGGCGTTAGGCAGCTGAGTGAGCAGCGGTATCCACCGCAAGCAATCCGGATCAAGTTGTATACGAGAGCTCTTGCGCACCTTGACCATATGAGCGTCAACTTTACGCCAATCAACTAACACCGCTAGCTGCTTGGTTGAGTCTTCTGGATTGCGTGGTACGTGACGTAGAAAACCAAGTAACTGCATAGCTGTAGTGATGTCATGACCCGACACGCCAGTTTCCTTAGTAATTTCTGCTATCTTGAGCTCCTTGGCATCGCGATGAGCATCGAAATACTCGAGCACGACGCTTTTCCAAAACGAATGGTATGAGACACGACCGAGGTCTGACAGGGGTTTTTCCGGTGTGCCAGGTATGCCCTCGACCTTGGACAGAAGGTAGCTGAACTCGATGAGAAAACGGCCAAAACCCTGACGTTGATATTGCGGCAAAGTCATGATGCAGGAGACGTTGTAGCGCTGGGCCGGACAATGTTTCTCTTTGCTAAAGTAACCGACCAGGTGGCAACCATGCTTGTCATTTTTGGTTACTGCGTAGAAAAGGAATGGCTCGACATCGTAGTAAAGGGTCTTATGGTCCAAAAAGAGTTTAGCTAATAGACACAAGTTTTGACAGTAAATTTTATTTACATTGCCATCGATCTGAAAATAAAGAATAAAAATTATTTACCTTTTCATTGACAAATAAAAAATAAATCTTTGAGTAAATACATTAGCAGCTTACCTCAAATACTGATAATCCATTGCAGCGATAGATCTCGGTGGCGGGCGGATGTCTCCACTGACATTTGTCCATGTGTCTGTCCAGTACGGCCCTGCTCTTAGTGTACTTAAGGCAGAACTCGCAGAAAAAGAGCTTGGGTAGGCGAGCGTATTCTTGAGGAAACGGGCTGGAGTACCAGGTTTCAACTTCATATCGACCAAAAACAATAGCCGCTGGATTACGACTGCCTGTGCCGCCAGGGCTCACCATCACTGCCCCTGGAGTCACCGCAATATCACCGTCCTGATCGTCACGATCGCTGGCCTCAGCAGCCAGTGTTAAGCGATTGGCACGCTCACGTGCATCCTTGAACAGCTCGACGTCCTTCTGGGTAACTCCTGGAGGTAGCGTCTGCGGCAGCACCAGCTCCTCTAAAATTGAACAAGGAATTGAAACACGTGTTATTTTGTCTGCTCGGAAGTAGCAAATTAGTTTTATTGCTTCCTTTTCATTGTTATCTCTTGATTTAGTTTATAATTGATATTGTATAATCTAATTTGGGTGAAGCATGATTCATATTCAATGCTTTGCTCTGCAAAAGCATATAATTGAAAAATAATTATAATTTACAGTTTAATATATAATTTATAATTTTAAATTAATATTAATGATTGAAGAAATTTATTAATTATTGAAACACAAAAAAATTAATTAAATGATGCTCATTTTCAATTACATTCTCTGGCTACAAAGATTGATTTGAGAAAATTTTATAGTTATTTGAAAAATATTTAGCATTATGAATTAAACAAATTAAAAATTGTAATATTAACCTTTAGAGGGCCGGGATTTCAAGGGGCATATCGCATTCAGAAAACTGGTATAAAAGGTATTTTATATCATTGATTAATCATAGTCAAAGTGTCGGTCATAGGATGTGCCAATATTTTGGCTTTCCGGCCGTCTAAAGGTTAATAATATTTCTTAATTTATATAATATATTTGATGGAAGTTTTTAGTTGTGGATTGCTGTGGTTTTGGGCTATGTAATGTACAAAAATTAACGAAAAAGAAAAGAATTACGATAAATCATAATGACGGCGCAAATGATTAACTGTTAATAAATGCATGTCATAACAAGCAAAGAATTATGTTCAGGATTATGTTTTGGGATGTGTTGGCAAAATATCAGGGTAGCAATCAATTCATTTTTAGATGGCATGAGCATTTGCATGTTACTAGAAAATAATTTGGCAGCTTTAATCAATATAAGCCTGCTGCTAATCAGCTACGCTAGGTTGACTCCAGTGTATCACTGAGTACCTTTAATATTCAAAAAAATAAATGTTACGTGAAATACTAGTCAATAGTAGATCTAGATTAACTACATAAAAATGAATAATCATAAAAAATTTCGCTATTAAAGAATCATTGATAATTTATAAAACACATATATGTGTGTGCGTGTGCATGTGCGTGTGTGGGTGTACATTCACTGTAAATTTTCTTGTGTTCTTGTGTTATTCGATTCAAATGTAGTGAATTTGTATCAAAATTCTATACAATAGTGTGAAGAAATTCTCATATGTTAAATTTAATTTTTGTGTAATTTTTAAATTTAACATAAAAATTTGAGTTAAAATGAACTTCGAAATATTTAATACTTTAAACTTTTAATATAGTAAGTAATACTATTATTTCGAACATTTATTGAATAAAAATGATTTCCGCAGACTACTTTTTTGAAAGAAGGGATTAATTTTTTATTTAAAAAGAAAAAAAAAAAGATTTAAATTGATAATTATAAAAGTCAAAATTATATTCTATTTCTGGAATCAAAGTTAGTAAATTAATCTGCGTCACTTATACTCAATATAAGTCACTGTCGATCTATGCTCAAAACTTCTCCACCTTTTATACTTTTATATACACTGAGTACCTTACTTGCTGTTTTGAAATACGCAGTATCAAGCTTTTATTTACATGTTTTAGGATGTCATAACAATTTACAAAACAAAAATTATTTTAAAAAAATATAATGAATTAACTCGTTATCGTGACATACGTCGTCATACGGTAACGACTTTGTATGGACAATTAACACGGAATTGCACTCAGGTGGGTTAACACACGATAACATTCAAAAATTACATACTTTTTATTCAAAAATGTGTATTATTCAATATCTTTGTATTAAAATATGTTGGTCAGAAATTAACACACGATACGTTATTTATTTTAACACAAGATTTTTATGTTATTTGATTTTAACTTTATGTTAAAAATGATGAAAATAAATTTACAGTGAATATATATATATATATATATTTCCAGCAGAGCTGAGTTGTAATAGGATCATGGCAACATGCAATGAACTACAAATGACCACATTGTAAAATAAATAGGAAACCATAAGGTTTTTTTTAGAAAATATTTTTATCCTTTGTAATTGTTTGTATTATTATCGTCCATAGATTTTACACCATGTTATGTTAGATGAATTCATCAAAACTTGATTGTTCTGTAAAAGATGTACTTTTTGTCTGTTAATTTAATTATTTAATTATTTTCGCTTTTATTAATTAATTATTTATTTTTCAAAATATAAACTACTCAATGCAAAAAATAGTTTTTAGGGAAAAAAATCGTTAAAATTAATTTTAAAAAATGTAAGAAATAAAATTGAAATTCAAAATTATATATTTTGGTCTAACAAACAAAAAACTACTCGGAATTTTGATGTAATCAAATTGAAAAAAAAAAAAAAAAAAAAAAAAAAAATAATTTTTTTATATAATTGTTGCACGTTAAATTTTGTAAACTAACCTTTTTTTAATATTAAATATAATCAGAACATCGAACTTTAATGACAATGTTTAAAATTTCTTGAAGAAATTTGATATTATGAAAATTCTTTGTTTTTCTTTTTTTTACACTTAAGTTTACTATAAAATAAAAAATTCTAATTTTTAAAAACTGTAAATACTTTTTATACATTTTGTTTATATCTAAAATGACGATTGACATATAAAATTCGAGTTTCAATTCATTCTTTCGATTCAATGACACAGAACAATCATGTTCAAAATGTTTATATCAACTCCTCATAAGCAAAGCACCGCGTATCATTACAAAATTGATTCCCGGCAACTTACTAATGAAGATTCAAGCAAAAAGATTAATGAGACCACGCACAAAGCACACAGAAAAAAACCACACCACACCACACCGCCAACACATCCACGGTGGTGAAAGAGACAGATTTGAGCGAGGATTAAGATTAGAAGGATAATCTCATTTTAATTTGTCAGCGAATTGTGGGTGCATTATCGCTTTTGTTATCATCAACGGGGGAGGGCAGGAGGAAGGCACTTTTGGTAAACTCGGGATAATTGTGAGTGATAAAGAGATCGAGATTTGAGATTGAGCGGGCGGGGTAGACTCTTACCCTTCCTGTTGGAGCAGGGTGTCGCGCGGGGTGTCGTGGTGTTGGTGGTGTTGGTGGTGGTAGTGGCGCTAGTAAAGGCTCTTGGAACGGATTTGAGTGGGTTAGGAATGGATTTAGGAGCGGTAGAAGAAGTACAAGAGGGCGCTATCTGCGTCGTAGATAAAGCACTGCCAGGCTCAGGGTGGGGTTTTCTTCTCGCGTTTTCTTGTTGTTGCAGCTGTTGCTGTTGTCTTCGATGAGCGTCGGTGGCAGCACACTTAACGAGAGAGGCTCCGTCAATGCCCCGCAATCTACGCCTCTCCTGTTCGTGTCGCTTGCTGTTAACCGCTGTCTTGACGAGATTTGATGGTGTCATCTTGGAAAGCTTCTCTCCTGTCAGAACATATAGGCAGCTACTGTTACTATTACTCTCCTCCGAGGGGGTGAAGATTCCAGGTCTCGGTACTCTAGTCATCTTAACGACCTCTTTTTTTCCCCTCGTGGGAGGCGGAAGTTTGGCTGCCTTTGGCTGCGCAAGCGATGCGTTTATGACTTTACTTTCGTTAGTAGCAACTGCATGATTTATTGTAGCAGGATGCGTCCTTTTTCTGCGATCCGGCGCATAATTTGGCGGCGGGGCACCTGGCTTAGCTCTGCTCGTGCTCTTGCCAGAAGCTGCAAAAAAATGACTCAGTCCATCGAATAAGCCCCTCAGTTGACCGCTGCCGGGCGGTTTTGACTTCGACTGAGGCTCCATTTTATTAATAACAGCGTGTTTCTGACTTTCTGTATTTTTATGTTCTGCCTTTTTGTTGGTAGACTCTAAACACAATCCGAATGAGGGCTTATCACTACTAATAGCAACATCGACCTTTGGTAAAGTTGCGCCAAAAGTATTGGTATTACTAAAGAAAGGGCTGCTATCAACATTGAGCTTCGCTGCCGCCGCAGCGAAGCCCCAAGGCTTGTCTTCGTTGAGGTCGCAGGTAAAGGGACCTTTGTCATTGCTACAACTGACCTTGCTTTTGCCCGAGTTTGTAGATAAAAGCGGCATTGTAGGATCAGGAGAAGTATAAGAACGTTTATTGATTGATTGAACCATCCTTGATCGGTGCTCTAGCGCTGATGGTTGGTGCTCCTCGCACGAGGTGCACTCGTTTTCATCTTCGCTAGAATCGATTGAACAATCACCATCCTCCTCTTCGTCTCTCTCGTCATTGCTCGATTGTTCGTCGTCGTTGTTGTCATCGATATCTTTGTCATGATTATTAATGAGACTCGATCGAGGCAGAGTAGGCACTCTGCGGTTCGCACTTATCGTTGGCGACTTCTTCGCGGATATTACAACCTGACTCATGCTGCGAGACGATCTCACAATATTGCCCGATTCCGCTAGCATGACTCCGCTGCCGGCTTTGGTGTTTTTATTGAAGGATTGACTATTACCGCCGGCCATGCTCGCTGCTGCAGCTGCAGCTGCTCGTTTGAGTTTATTGTGCTTGGCGTTGAAGGCACTCAGCCTGAAAAACTTTTGCTTCTCCTTGGAAATACGATCGTTCTTCTCTTCAAGCAATTTGCCGCTTACACCCTGGCCAGAGCTTTTTTCATCATGGTCGTGGTGGTAGTGGTGGTGGTGGTGGTGGTGACTATCTGAGAGGGGATAATGGTCGGAGCTATGGGAAGAGGACGAGGGGTTCGGTAGACGAGGGGAGACAACACCCGCATTACCGTCCGAGCTGCTGTCCACCTGAGCCTGTGACGGACTGCTCTTCTTGCCCAATGTTGGTGTGCTCGTGGCCGTTGTCGTTGCTGTTGAACCTGGCGTTGTTGTAGAGCTTGTCGCTAACGACGTGCTCTTTCTCGATATCATAGACCTGCATAAAAAAGGTGACGATGTATGAAGAACGCAGAGTGCAATTCCACTTTTTGTAAGTTAACAGTAATACACATGCCTGCTACACTGACTTTTTTGTAACATAGTTACTCTATACAATTAATCTATTGTTATATAATTATTATATTGTTATATTAATTAATCTATTCTGACTTTTCACAATCAATTTATTTAAATAATTAATTATTATTAATCCATATTATTAATCAATCGATTTTTACTCAATTCTAGCTAAAAATGATAAAATTAATTTCTTTCTTTCAATATTCATATGTTCAAAACAATACAACTCTGGACACTGTTATTTTAGGCACTGATAAGTTCTACGCACAATTACTTTCTTGTATTCGCTACCTGTGAGAGCTTTAGGGATGTATGTATCAAGCACCTCTTCAATTTTTAAATACATAAAATGTGAGCAGTTAAGTGCTGACATACGCTGTTTTAATTTTACTTTTGTTTAAATAAATGTTTATTTTAATTCCAAAAAACCACGACACTGCTATTATATAAGTAAGCCCTTAACACAGAAAAAAGAACAAGCACAAATATTTGGAACAAGGAACAAATATAAGGAACAAGTGCTTGTAATCGTTGTGTGTAAGTTTAGTAG
>JAPYZA010005432.1:0-16474 GCA_030522685.1 Eupelmus azureus
AGAGAGAGCTGGAGTCTGCTGGTCTATATAGTAGTGCGCCGAGGAGGAGGAGCAAGTATAACCCGTAGCGCCGTAGCTAGCGTCTCCCCACGTGTGCGGCGGCGCGCACAGCTGTGTGTATACTAGGTGCGCGCCTATAGCTCTAAGTAGATAGAGAGACGGCGCACGCAGCTTTTCTCTTGCGGCTTGGCGCTCTACTCTCTGTCTGCAAGTGCGTGCTGGAAGGTCGCAGCCGATAAGCGAGTGCAGCTGCTGCTGGGCAAGCTTGTGTGTAGCTGGTATAGAGAGAGAGAGAGAGAGAGAGGCGGCGCGCGAAAATGCGGAAGGCGGCCAGAGAGAGCGGAACAGTGGCAGAGTGACGTTTGGCGCGCGCGCGCGCGCACCTCCTGGCAGTCCAGTCAGTATCTCGCTCGTAAGCTCCCTCCTGCTGCTCTGGCTCTGCTCGTCGTAGAGAAAAAGAGGGGAAGCAGCAGCAGCGCTAACACAGTCACACGGAGGCGGGCGGCGCGCAAGGCCGATAAAGACAGAGAGACACTGTGACAGAGAGCAGTGTGTGTCTGCAGTAGGCGTTTGCCTTCGTAGAGAATCCGCGCGCTGGAGCTCGAGCTGCTTGGCGTTACTCGGCTCGTGCTGGCAAAAAGACGCATCTCTTCAGAGGGCGACATGCCGCTTAATACCTGCAGCGGCTTTGCCGAGCCGCAGCAGCAGCAGCACGCTAGTTTCACAGTGCCGATAGTGAACTCGTCCTCGTACTACTTGCGCGCTCACGTCGCAGCTCGCAGCTCGTAGCTCGTTTTCGCGCTGCCACGGAGAGAGAGAGAGAGCAGAGCAGCAGTGTGTGTCTCTCGCTGCAGCCGTCGCCGCCGCCGCCGCACTCTTCCCTCTCCCTCCCTCGAGTACTCGATACATACACACACAGACACTGAGCGACTCACGCCTATCGGACGATTCTACCTGTATATCTATATATATAGCCCGCACTGACTGAACGGGAGAGAGAGAGAGGGAGAGAGAAAGCGAGCATAGCAGCTGGCAGTGCGCGGGCGCGCTGGGCGCTAGAGTTGTTGTTTTTTTTCTTTCGTCCCGCGAGTGTGCAGTGTGCGTACGAGCGTGCGCTCTCTGCGAGCGGACACTGGACGGACAGACAGAGAGATAAAAGAAGAGACTGTGAGCGCGAGACTGAGACGGTAGGGAGAGAGAGAGAGAGAGAGCAAGTGAGATAGCGGTGCTCGCACCTAGTGCGGTGCGGCCCGCGAGCGCGCCGCCTTCTTCTTCTACTTCTGTACAAGCTTTGTCGGGGCTGCTTCCGGACGGACAAGAGAGTGCATAGATGTAGCTAGTGGACGAGTGAAAAAGGGACAAAAGACGGCTCTGCCAAGCAGACACATGTGATTGACGGGAGGAGGCAGAGCCGTGTGACGTGCGCACGAGGGACGCGCTAGTATAGGAGGCGCCTGAGCCCCGAGAAAGTAAGTAAGTTGTAAGGCTTCCAGCAGCAGCAGCAGCAGCAGCAGACGACGAGCCAACATGAAGAAGTTCACGTTCAAGGGGGTGCTCGACGGCTTCCGATCCTCGGTCGCTCAACAGGTTAAGCCCGAGCAGGAGATCGTCGAGACGCTGCGCTCCGAGCACTTTCAGGTCAAGAAGGTCAGTGTGTTTTCAGCGCCTCTTCGTTTACCACTCCACCCCCCCCCCCCCCACCCACCCTTCCACACACATACACACACACACACACACGACTTCCGCTACGTTATCGCGAGCTTGCGAGGCCCCGGATATAGAGTGGGGATGCTCGGAGAATATCCGCGAATCAAAGGAAACTCTAATAAAAACAATACAAATATTTGCAAACTCTCGGTACTCTGCAGCATAAACGTTGCGCGCAACTGCAGAAACGGCGCCTATAATAGTATAGCATTACTATGCGGCTGAGGACACGCGGCGTTGTAAATATTTGCTCAAAGGACGGGCCGGGGGAGGGCTTGTCGCCTATGTAAAAGACAATATTTTGGAAATGAAAGCGTATCCGTGCAGCCTACGAGACTGAAGAAATAGTCTGGCTTGTTGACCAAGTCATCGCGGCGCAAAAAAAAGCTCGATAGGTATATATATATGCTGCAAGTGTGTGTACTTATATATATGTATACAGGGGAGAGCCATATCGCATGGGCGCGCGCGTGTACGTAGATTAAACGTAGAGCGCTTAGCCACGCTTGTCGTGCAAGACTGGCGTATCTGCATAAATGCCACGTACGTGTACACGGCTGGGAAACGATTATTACCAGGAGGTGCGAAGCCGCTTCTTTTTTTTCTCCGACAAAAGCTGCGGGAGAGCGGGGATTAATCGAATAATACTTGCGGCAAAATTCTTTCGTTCAAGCTCATAACAGTCGAGGAAGTTGTAGTTTCTAAGCTGAGGCTCGCTCGCGCTTGAGCCTCGTGCACTAATAGCGCGTAACGATTTTTATATTAAGCAGCTGCCTCGCGCAGGCAGGCAGTCAGTCGGGTGCGCGACTCTCGTACTATCATTAAATCCATGAAAAACAAAAGAACCTATACTATAGGTAGTAGAGGGAGAGCCAAAAAGCAGCGGCAGTTCGACCTTCGCGACACGCGATCATCCCCGAGAGAGAGAGAGAGAGAGAGAAATCGGGCTCCCTGAAAATCAGAGCGCGCTTACAACACTTGTTACATATTAATGTATCGAAAGAGTCGAGCGTCTAAAGTGTCGCTAGACAGACCGATTCTGACGGTTCAATATCGAGAGAGGAGGCGGATCGGCTCGCGAGTGTCGCGTGCCTGCCGCTTATTATTAGCTGCGCGCGACCGACGAAAAATCCTCTCTCGCGTCTCTCGAATATTTAGCGCCGTACGAGCGAGCGCTCAATACTCGCACACACACAAACACAGCAAAAGCTCGTGCTCCAACACACACACACACACACACACACACACATGCACGCAGCGTCGATTAATCAAAGCGCGCTTCCTTTCCCGCGCTACACGCTTTTTTCGGATCTTATATGCGAGTCCTGACGTCTATGTATGTATACATCGAAAACCCTGACCCGGCTGCTCGACGCGCGCTCGCTTGCGAAAAATTTTCCGCAAAAGACAAGCGCGCCAGGCCTCGTTTCCGTCTTTATTTGACTTTCGAGATTTGCGGCGCTCTGAAGCTTGTAAAAAATTGCGAGCGGGCTTTGCGCCCCCTGCTGCTCCAGCCGCTTTACTCTCTCTCTCTCTCTCTCTCTCTCTGCAGACGTCGCGAGCTACATCAGAGGAGGCGGCGGCATTATTTCTGCCGAAATATTCAGAGAGCCAAAGTTAAGGAAACCTTTTCCGAAACGGCTTTCTTTTCGTATGGAAATGTGCCTTTATCGATTCCGTAGGAGGACAGCATGCTGGATTATTTCTTTTCTTCTGTCCCACGGCTGTGGCTCACGCGGTTGTTTGCCTTGTTTTAAATTATTTCTTCTCACGGTTAAATCTACGCTTTATTGCAAGACCTATAGAGTGAGGAAGCTCCGTTTTCAGCATAAATAATACGCGTTTTATGGGCTTTTTAAGCTTATTCAGATCTTTATTGATCGCACTAGCAAGATTTGGGTCAAGAGTGTTTTGGAAAAACATTTAACAAGCAGACGATATTTATTTAGCAATAAAGTTTATTTTTCCTCGCTCGGAAAACACTCTTACGCGCGGCCCTTTTATAGGCAGGAGATTTTCAAAGAAAATTGTTAGCGAAGCTTACCAAGAATTATAGTCACGCGCGGTCTACTATGTTTTGCGCGAGAAATACACCCTTTTTATAGGCATTGACGTGCTGATCCGTAAATTTCTTATTTATGATATATATTTCTCATAAAAACTTTGATCGAATGGCAATTTATTGCCTTGTCGCATTACAAACATTATAAATTACACTGTCAAATCTTTTCTTTGCTCAAAAAACACAGAAAAGTATTTTCTAATAAATATTCAAAACTACAACTAATTTTCAGTAGCTTTATATTCTACAAACTGTAAACTACCTTAACGCAAAATAGTCAGAAAAATGAAACGATTTTGATTTATATAGCATAATAAACGTCCATACGCTCGATTTTGTTGTTGATATCATATGAAGTACATGGCAGAATGTTTACAATTTTTTACTTTTACAGAGGCAGTATTTTAAACAAGTTTGTTATCTACTACCTGACATGTTCGACTTCGATTTCTATGTGTCTTTCTCATCACTATATTGGTGTTATTTATTTATATATTTTTTTTTGTTTTTTTTTTTCAATATCAGCGCTAACAAACAAAGCTGCTTTTTACTATTTAAAAATGTACGAATATCTTTATTAATCTTCATTTTTAAACTTTTTAATTGAATTGAATTGGATTGAATAAAAGTGAAAAGTACATTAAAGTAATTTCTCCGGATTTTTAAATAATTTATTGAACCTTTTAAAATATTTGACAGTAATAATTAATATTTATGAGAAACAGCAGTAAAAGTTTCTTTTTAAAGTTATATTAAACATCATTGATACCATTTTTAATTCAAAAACACGTTGCACCTTTTTGATTGTAAAATTGAGCTACGATCATGTCCTACGAATCATCAAAATCATAAAAGATTTCTAAATTTTTTTTTTGTTTTAATACAATCTTTTAGGAGTTTGTAAAAATTTATTATTCACCATACCTATACTGAGTTTTCTAGAAAAAAACTCGGTTTTTATTTTATTATATACTTTAAGTTTAATTATTGTAATTTGTTGTTTTTTCTTTGCTTCTTTTTAACCCTTTGATTCCCACTGTAACACGTGGGTAACATGAAAATTTCGGATGTGGGTGTTATAACAACTTTATTTTTATGTATTTATTGGAAAAAAATTTTAAATCCACTTACAGCATTTTCAAATATATATTAAATATAATCAGATAACAAACTTTAAAAAATTATTTTGTCAATTTAAAACAAAATGTCATAATAAAAATACAATTAAAATAGAAATTTCGTAAAATTTATTCGGGAATCAAAGGGCTAAACTAAGAGTAGGTATTTTGAATCGAACATCTAAAAAAATTAAATGACATTTTGATTTTTCTATTTCTATTTTTTATTCTTTTTTAATCTTTATTTAGGACTTTCCTAAACTACTTAGATATTCATGTTTTGATTTTTTTTAAACTCTTAAAATGATCATAACAACTACGTAGGAATTTTAGGCCGTACTACTGCAGTTTCTTTCATATTTTGAAATGAAGCCGAATCCATTTCCCGGGGGTATGAAGAAGCTCTTCTTGTGAATAAACGAGCAGGAATAATAATTACATTCATATCCTCTTTTTATACAAAGAAATTTTCAAATTCTTTTATTTTTTATATTATAATGAAATTAAATATTTTTCATTGTTATTGTTTATTTAGTGTTATTATAAATATCGTATGTTCAATTTAAAGGCGAAATTTTTTGCAATATTATTTAATTTTGATCGAAAATTTGTAGTGTTATTTTTAATATATTCTAAGATAAGAAATTTTATCGAATCAACGACCAAGATGTCAAAATATTTTTTTTAAAGTTTGTTATTTTCTTGTAAACTAAATATACAACATAAACTAAATGGCATTCTTTAAAATACAATTTAAATAAGTACTTGGAGAGAAAGTTAATCATTTCAGAAACTAATAAACATCAAATCATAACGCTTTCGAAGTTGATTATAATTATTGCAAAGGATTGTCGACAATTCAGGACGTGCTGAGTATGAGGAGAACTCGCAAAGCAGCTTGTGTAATGCCCTGTAATACCTCAAACGATAAGTCTTGTGCGCACAAAACGAAGTTGGGGCTTTACGGAGAAGTGACATGGACAAGGTGGCTCGTTCTTTTTCTTTATCGTATGCAGGTACCATGAGTCGCATGCTGCAGCCCAGCGGCGAAATGCTGCCATGGTCACGATTCTGTTATTTTTTACTTTTCCCTTGCGCATCTGTTCACGTGAAATCAGAGAGGAGAAAAGCTCTTTGGTGAAAAATCAGCTAGACTCCCTCTCTAGCGACTCTTTTTGCAATGAGTAGGAATGACGAACTTTATTTTCCTCTGATTGAATTTTTCACTACTTTCACAAACATTTTTAAAGATAGACATTCTGTTGTATCTTTCTTCTTTATTAGATTTATTAAGTTTTTCAACATCTGTTTTGTTTTGTATCGTTTCAAAACAGTTGGTGATGTGATGTTCAAATTCTTACAGTTTTTCTATGTGAAGCAACAATTTGTACACTTAAATTTCAGAGAAATCTTAAAGATTATTTAATTTATTTTATCTAAATTTTCAAATTTTATTCTAATAATTTTTGTTTACCTAAAAGCCAAACTAATGAAGTGTTTCATCGAAAATGTCAAAACATAATAATAGTGATATATAAATATTGTTAACAGGATGTCGGAGCGGTACGACATGTAATCTTTAGTCTATATCTAAGTTTTTGTTAAAATTATTAACTGTATAATGAATCTAAAGAGTTAGTTGGCTATGTATTAGAAATAGCTAGGGCGCTTTTATTTTGAAATTTAGGCAGTTTTGTATTTTCACTAATCTGTAATCTGTAATCTGTTTTTGGTTCATTTTAATTATTTATCATATTTTTAAAGCTTATATCAAAGTTTCGCCACGTGTAGAAAGTATTGAAGAATATTTTTGAAAAAGTTTGATGAAATAAATAAGCGATAAAAGTCATACTTCGTCGGATAAATTTAAAAGTTGTTTCACACAACTGCCATTGGCCTTTTGAGTTAGTCCGAAGAACTGTAGCTTTGTTTTGTTAATTTAATTTCTGAAACTTTTTAAAGAAAATTCTTGAATACTTTCTACACGTGGCGAAACTTTGATATAGCTTCTAAAATATGATAAATTATTAAAATTAAGGAAAAACAGATTGGTAGGGCGCTGCTGTCGCACTTGAGTTGTCAATTTCGTAAGGAGCACTCTTAATCCCTGAGGTGAGCGCTCAGTCTATAAACACCGAATTCGGTTTATAACTTAAATCCTCCTGTACGTTCTGAGTGTAAAGATTGGCTGGCTTATTCCATTGACGTGCTTAGAGTGAGCTTAGTTGGATTATAAATAAAAGACAAGGATATTGAATCTTGAATTGTAAAATGAACGGCAAGAAAAGTGCAATACCCTCAAGTGACGACGCCATCCTGTCGATAGTTCGATCTCTTATGTCTTATCGTGTTGGCGGTGATAATGAAAATTTTATCAAGCGAGCTATCGAAGCGTTAGTTAAGAAGTTAAAGGATAAGCGAGACGAGTTGGACAGCTTAATTACGGCTGTTACGACCAGTGGTACTGAGCCGGGCAAATGTGTGAGAGTAGAAAGAACGCTCGATGGACGACTGCAAATAGCTAACCGAAAGGGCTTTCCGCATGTCATGTACGCCAAGATCTGGAGATGGGCGGATGTTCACAGAAATGAATTGTGTCACCTAAAGATATGTAAATACGCTTATGAACTAAAAGTTGATTCAATTTGTGTTAATCCTTATCATTATAATAGATTCGATAGGGTTGTGCCGACCGGAATAAATCCTCCAACTTTTGATACAGAATCAATTGAAACTAGCTCTACTGGTGAAAATGATGACGAATCTAACGGGAATATTGACAGCGGGCACAAGAATATCAACGAAGAATGCAGTTCAAGAATGGAGGAAGATGTTAATAGAATCCAAACAGTTGCGTATCATTCAACAGTGCAGGTGGCTGGCTCAAATAATCTTTATAATTCGCAATGTTATAAGCCGATAGTTGTCGAACAACAACGACAGCAAAACACAGACAGTGAAGAGAAAAGATCAGGTGCAGCGGTTAATTACACCTTAAGAGCTGGAAATTCTTCGTCTAATCAAAAAGTGGAAAGTTATAATGAAAATGCGAATATATTGATTTCTTCGCTTCATGCCAACGATAATCAAAATACGCCAATGACGCCGACGATGAAATGTGAGCGGTATCTTCAATATCAGCGTGATTTCTCGAATGCTTTGGCACAGTATCCACAGCAAGCGTTGCTGGCACATAACAATAATATTATTCCACGACCGCAGGACAACAATCACACGCTAAACTACAACCAGAGAGATAATCACGATGCCGGCAGCAGACCAGGTGAAATCAAACCACTTCTTTCGAATCAACCAGCACCGGAGTTTTGGTGTTCTATTGCTTATTTCGAAATGGACGTTCAAATAGGAGAAGTTTTCAAGGTGAAGAGCTGCTATCCATTAGCGATGGTTGATGGTTTCACTAATCCAGACAGAGTTAATCGATTCTCTCTCGGCGCCTTGAGCAACCTACGTCGCACTGATAAGACTGAGATAACGCGCAAACACATTGGCAGGGGAGTGACTTTAGAATTGCATAACGAAGGTGACGTTTGGCTCAAGTGCGAAAGTAACTATAGTGTGTTTGTCCAGTCGCATTACCTGGATGGGCAAGCAGGCCGAGCCTGGGGCTTGAATGTTCATAAGATTCATCCGGCTACCCATATAAAAGTCTTTGATTTGCACAGGTGTTACAGTCAAATTAAATACCAAGTGGCTACAGCTCAGGCGGCTACCGCAGCTCAAGCAGCTGCGATCTCTGGCCATAAGACGCACAGTTCCTCCACTGTAAAAAATATTAGTGCAGCTGGTGCCGTTGCAGTAGACGATCTTCGACGCTTGTGCATTTTAAGACTGAGTTTCGTTAAAGGCTGGGGTCCAAATTATCCGAGATACAGCATTAAGGAGACGCCTTGTTGGATAGAAGTTAAGCTGTTTCGAGCTCTGCAACTATTGGACGAAGTGCTAAACACCGAACCTATTAATTAACAAGTTACAAAAAAAGTAAAGCTCGCTCAGCAATAAATACGTATTGTAAATTTTCTTTTACTTTCAAAGCACCGTTCGTTTATTTATTTTAACCAGTTTTATTTTTACGAAAATAAACTTAATTTTTTATTGTATGTTAATCTCTGATTAAATAAAAGTTAATTTTGTCAAATATCTATTAATCTGTTTATAAAACCCTCTTTATACCGTTGTTATACTTAAATATAATGATTTAGAATAAGAAATATTTAATAAGTTTTAATAAGACACTTTGGTAGATTTAATAAAAAAATTTTCCAAATATCGGTTATTAAAATTTTTTTGTGATATAATTTTTAAATAAATTATTTTTTAAAAGTAACTAAATGTATAAAAATGCACAAATACGTTAATTGAATAAATATTAACACTTTCCTTATTTAAAATATATAACAAAAATATTCATGTTTCATAAAATCTCTGAAGTTATAAAAAAGAAAATCATTATAAAGTAATTGTTTTTAATTAATTTTAAATTGTGAAATATTTGTTATTATTTAGTAGTTAAATAAAAATATATTGTTTAATCTTTACTAGCATCTTACCTTTACCATGTCAAATATTGAAAGATAACCACCAGATGTTTTCTCTTATACTTGCAAATGCAATATTGCAAAAAAAGGATTGTAATGATGGCAAAATAACAACCATATAATCAGCATATTATTCGGCTTGATTCCTCATTTGATAATCATAGTCTTATGGAGCGTAAAGATTAAAATTAAAATTATACGAATGCTTTCTGTTTAAGAACGTAACCGCATACCGCGCTGTGAAATGGAAAATACAGGAATATGGTCAGACATACAATTTAATAAAGGCGAACACACTTTCTATGCTAAATTCTTTACTTCGCAGTCAGCTAAAGGGGTTAAGAATTCTTTTTGAAAAATCTTCATTTCTTATCTAAGAGCAAACTAATTCATTTATGTAATAAATACTCTATGCATATACGTATATAAAATTATAGATATTAGTTTAATGAGAAGAAAAGCTAAAATAAATATAACAGTTTTTCTAACATTGAAAAAGTTTTGTTCTCGATAAATTTGCATGTTTATTAAGGAAAAAATAATTGTTAGTAAAATATTGGGAAAACTTGATAAGTAAACCCGTGACACAAACAAACGTCATGAAATTCTGATGAACTATCGTTCACTTAGGTAAACTCGGAAAACGGCCGGTCGAGGCTTATAAAGAACTTTGTCTGGTCTATTATATATTTCATATTCGTTAAAGCGAGCATCCACTTTATAGTTTCTAGAGTGCTTAAAAATGCAAATACTTCAAACTGTGCGGACGTGCTAGCGGTGAGTAAATTAAAGTTCAAGCACAATACGCTCGTAGCCCGAATTTTTGCATAAACACTGGAGCAGCCTCCGCTATTTTTCTTTTGCGCCAAGGCTAAGCGAAAACAACAATGGAGCGCAAAATGAGAAAAGCAATACGATACTACTAAAAATATTGAACGATTCTCGTTGCCAAGATTCTTTCGAGATTTTGCCGGAATTTACCCGACAGGGTTCTACGCTCACACAGTCTGTTGCTTTTTTCCTTCTCAAAAATCTCCCCCGCTCTCTCTCTCTCTCTCTAGCTTTGGATCCTTTTAAACTACATTCTACAGATGCGTGCGGCGGCTTTGTCATTTGACGCGCGCGCCTTTCTCGAATGTCCTAAAAACATCATTTTCCGCTTTAAACGAGAGCTCATCCCGAGAGCGGTAAATTTTCCAGAGCACGTAGATGAGGGGCTTACGGGTCGACTTTTTTTCTTCTCCAGGGCTCTTGTGCCCACTGAGTTTTGTTGCCGTATAATTCTCATTTTTTTCGCGCGCGTATGAAAAATTTGTTCTACGCGGGCCACTCGACTTTGCTGCCATATGCAGCAGCGCGTCATTATACGTTGGAGATTTTTTTTTTCTCATGAATGTGTCCCATGAATGTGTTTATTTCTCGAGTTTTTGCTTTCCTGGCCTGGGGCGTATTCCGAATTTGTAACATTGGATTTTTCTAATATTGTAACATTACTTTTTTATGATTTAATTTTAATTAATACATTAGTATTCGTAAATATTGGATAATATATTTATAGATTTAATTTTGGATAAATTTAGATTTATCGTGGCGAGGCATCGCTGCATTGAATCGAGTATTAATAAGCACATAATTTAATCTCAATTTAATATTGTTTGATAAAAAGTAATGATATTCATAGCGGTATTTATAAGATAAATAATTTCTTTATAAATTATTTATATCCATTTCGATTCACTTTAATTAATTATTAACGCAACATAATAACTTCTGATTCGTTTAAATTATAAACCTATTTCCGGTGCATTTAATGCTTAACGCACTAAAGCACCTCATTATATCCTCATGCACACACATTTTACCCTTAAAATTGCATGCAAGCATCATCCAATTAAATTTTCGAAAACCAACTATGAACAGCCAACTTTAATTAATTTTCCATCATCTACGGTCTTACATAATAATTGTCGATCCTCAACCAACGTCATAAAATAGTTAAATTTTCCATCACAAAATTATCTGTTTCATCAAAAATGAACAGTAAGTGAATCAACTATTCTGAAGGTATTCCCGCCCAGGTTGGTTTTGTGCGAGTTGTTGTAACGATTAAGGGACTGATTCAAGAAATTGTAAAAAAAGTATTAGTCAGGTAACCTCAAGATACAGATGAAAAAAGCGTTGGTAAAATAATAAAAACAATATGACATCGTATTAAGTGATATGGATATTATACTTGTACTTCATTATCCTGTAAAAGAAAATCAGAAACTAAATCTGCAGTTCAATATTTATTTGTATATATCCGCATTATTTTATTTTTGATAAATAACATCGGCCTAAAAAGTCGACAAGGCTAACACTGCGCGTCTCATTGAAGTCTCTGGCGAAAGGGAAGTCAGGAGCATAAAAGCAAATTGAAGCCAGCGTGATATGTTTTGCGCCGACGCGCACGCGTAATTTCCTTAAGCTGCACAAAACCTTCTATCCCTTGCTTCTCCTCTCTATCTCAATCTCTCCCCTCTGTACTAAAGTAATTAATTAATTAACTAGATAAACGCGAGGGGCACGAGCTAGTCGGGCCCGATAGAAATCGGCTGCCTTTCAAAGTCGCAATTCTCTTTCTCGCTCTTTATACTTTTTTTATCTACGGTAGTGTTGGCTCGTCGCGCGGTGGCACACGAGCATTTAGGACGAGGGAAAACATAAAGAGAGAGAGAGAGAGAGAGAGAGAGAGAGAAACTGGGAGGGAGAACGAATCGATAAGCTTTTATCAAGCTGATTAATTAACGAGATGATTCAGCGTGCACGTGTATGAGAAAACTGGCGCGCTTTTGCCGTTTCTTCCGCAAAATCGAAGCCCTTTTCTCTGTTCGCTCGTCTCCATCTTGATCTCTTCTCGCGCGGTGTCGCTCATTTTTTTCATTGTCGCCTGTCGGTGGCGCGCAAGCCTCTCGCTCGATTGAGCTTTGAGAGAGAGAGAGAGAGAGAGAGAGAGAGAGAGAGAGAGAGAGAGAGAGAGAGAAAGGGATAAAAAAGAGACGAAGCTTGCAACGAGCTTTGACTGAAGCGCACACCGGTCTGTGTCCCGGTGTGCTTTTAACGATTTTCCGGCTGTGAAATCCCCTCTAACGCCGAGGCACTGCTGCTACTCTAGTTCTCTCTCTCTCTCTCTCTCTCTTTCGTCGAATCTTTTTATTTTGCGACTCGCTGATTTCGTGATTGCTGAGCACTCGAGTGCCACCGCCGCGTGCTCTCGTTGCAGCTTTCCGGATATAGTTGTGTGCTGCTGGGTACTGCGAGATGCAGCGTAAGAGCTATTTGATGTTTTAGCTTTGGTAAATTTAAAATAAATTTCAGTTCTCGTTATATTGGAGACTTGACTCGTTAGGTCTTCTATTGTTAAAGATAAAAACAAAAAACACAAAATTTTACAAAATTCACAGAATGAGATAAAGTTTACATAACAAGTCTAAAATCAAAGATTTTATTATAGGTATTTTATGTGTTTTTTAGAAACCAAAAATATTTCATTAAAGTATATAAATTTTTAACTGATTTATTATTTTCACAACATCTATATCTATACAATACTTTAGTTCAAATAAAAAGGTACGATGATCTATTACGCTATAGTTGCCAGTCAAAATAAATGCGTTAACTTCTTCTGAGTTTTCCTAAATAACATTTTGATGTATTAATTTAAGTTATTCCTGATCAAGTATCAAATGTTGTTATAAAAATCTTTTAAATTGACAAAAAACATTATTAAATGTTGTTTTAATTATTTGAATTATGTTAGACATTACTCGTGTGTCGCTTGAAACATTTTCTTACATTGTGTTTAAATATCAATTTTTTTTATCTATTTGTGTGAGACGAATAAATGCCAAATTAAATGCTTTTACAATATTCACATTTACAGTATGATAAATTAAGATACAAAATTGTCTGAATATTATTGATTTATTTTATTTATTATATCGAACATGATTTTTGCGATTGTCTTTAAACTAATAAATAAAATCTTATATAAAGCATTTTTTAATTTAATAATAAATTAATTTTATGAAATAATTTAAAGTATTTTTATACAATACGAGAGTGTTTCAGAATTATTGAGAAATGCTGCACACGCAGATAAATAACAGTCTATTGATAATAAGAATAACTTTTGAATGTATATAATAAATTAGGGCAAACCGAAATGATACCATAACAGATATTCAATGGAATGCAATTGGATTACTGCTTTAGCAGTACTAATCCAGTTTTAATGTTTCTATGACAATTTTAATTGCTAAAGAGGTAATCTGGCATTCGATGAAAATCTGAATTTGTACACTTTCAATTGAATAAATCGGCCTTTTTATATGAAATGATATTTACTTTTACAATTATTTTCTTCGTTAAAAATATTTATTGACAAAAACCTCAGTTGAGTTATTGAAAATGATTCTTAAATTTTAATGTCCTCGACATTTTTTAGCTCAAATAATTTTTAAGCCAGATATTAATTTTAGATTTGTCGATTGGTTAAGCACTAAAATTCCAGACTGCTGTAAAAAGCTTTTTAAAGTAGTCGTTGCACGTAAGATCGTAACATGTGAGTGTTATGAGAATTCCATACAAATTTCTAAATATATTTTTAAATTTTTAAGTTTTTATTAGATAAAGAATTTAAAAGTTTTTATTTATTGACAAGTTTCTAAATCTGTCAGAACTGTTAATGTTAACGTTAAAAAAGGATTAACAAAAAGGCCATACAAACAATGTGAAAACAACGTACAATATACCGATTCCTAAAATTGTTTTTTTATCTTATTTAGTGAGTGACTTAAAACTTTCTGATATATCAAAAAGATGTATTAAAATTGAAGATATTCCTTGTTTAATTTCCTCTTACAGCGGATTTTATATCAATAAAAATAAAAGTTTTCTGAAGATAATGTTACTAAAATCTATTCTGAGGTTTTTAGAAATGTTTATAGTTTAGAAGTCGACAACCCAAAACTATTCTATCGATTTAAGATGATTTAAAATTCACTTTCAAAGTTCAGTAAGTTAGGTGCAGTCAATTTTCCAAGTTTTATTGAGACACATACATATATATTTTTAAAATTATTCGTTCATTTTAATCACCCGAAATTTTAATAAGCTGAAATCTATTTTAAAAAGAATTTGCATAAATTAGTTATTACTATTCATATACTTTTTATACTTATCTTAAAGGAGTTTTTTCTTTAGTTTGATTAATAATTTTAATATTTTGTAAAAGGTAATTTCTTGAAACAACTAATTGAAACTAGATTAGGATTTGTAAGTTATATAAAATAATTTTCTACTGATATTTTAAAATCAAACTATTGCTCGATAATATTTAGTTAATGTATCTAAAAATAAGGAATAAAACGTTTTATGGAGCAAACAAAATTTTGATTAAATATGAGCTCTCATAACCAAATTGTTAGATGGTGGATAGACAGTATAAACTCAATCAAGTATAAGAAATGTGTCGTTATGGCATTAATAATGGATTTTGCAAAGGCTATAAAACGATTTTGTGCTGTTGAAAAGGTCCGAAAACGAACGAACATCGTTAGGAGGAACAATCAGTCTTCGATCCCACTGCTGAAAGAACTTGAACGAGCTTTTGACTAAACTTATCCTTGTGTGTCTCGGTAACGTATAATTTCGGTCTTTGGCACTTTTTCGTTAAAGTTGATTGTTTCACATTCTTTATTTTAACAAAAATTAAACCATTAATATTTTTATCAGATTAGTAGTTTCTTTTGAATAATATCCGAAGGAAAATTGACAGCAGCTCATAATAATTTTATGCTGCTTGTCAATCTTCATAAATGTAGATAAAAATAAATTTATTCTCTTGTGCCTATAAAAAATGATATTTTATATTTAATATTGAAAACAAAATATTATTATCTATTTTTTGTTTAAATAAAGTACTTTTTTTACAAACTAAGATCAATTGTTTGTTCTATAAATATAATCTGTGTGTATAAAATATAATGTTAGTTTAATAAATAATTATTTAAAAGAGAAAGAGCAGGTCGAAGTGCTTTAAGAAAATCTCTGTTAAGTTGCACTTTTCAGGAGAAAGCAACAAGATATTCAGATAAGAGTCAATCCTCAGAAATCTCTCCATCTTCTTTTCGAAAGGCGCAAAACAAATGCGAAAGGAATCGGCGCTTCTCGCCTCTCGCCTCCAGAAAGAATAGCTCTTCGTTTATAAATAATTCCGGCGTCATTCAAGAATCTAAAACGTTGCCTCTCGAGCTTGACTCGCGCGCGCACATCTATATACGCGCGCTCACGTACACGCTAGTCGCTGGCTCGGCCAGCCTTAGAAAAATCGATGCGCGAAAGCCTGGCGCTTCGCGCGCGCAACAGAGAGAAAGAGTGAGCCAGCTAGAGAGAACGAATCAAGGAGCGTAGAGGGGCGAGGAGATAGGGAGATGCGCGCGGAAAAATTACCATGCGCTCTCCTGCGGCTGACCGGCCAGGCAGATAAGGGCCGATACTCTGCGGGGGCTTTTTATCGCTAAAGCCTGGAACAGAGAGAGAGAGAAAGTTTTCTTGCGCCACCGTCGTCCGTATAGATGTAACAAACGATCGCATGTTGTCGCTCTTCTCTCTACTTTTTTCTCCCTTCGTTCTTCTGGGCTTTTGGAGCTTGCTTTAACGTGACAAGAGAGGGATAGTGTTTCGCTTTTTGCACTTTTTAATTAACGGAATGGAATGTTTTTTAGGAAGGGCCCGGAAGATTTTAACTGGCTAGAGGCTTTATGGAGGCGCTACTTTTTAAGAGGCCATTTCGCAGCGATGATTTATTGTAAGAAGGTTTTCTTATCTTGTTGATCGATGCATGGTCATGCTAGAATTTACTACGGTTAATTTTTGGTTTGATTTTAATTTTACAGACAGAATTGTGCGAGAGTGTAAGCTGAATATTGGAAAATATTTTTTCTCTTATTTAACGCGGGATATATTTATTTTAGTCGCTTTATATA
>JAPYZA010005433.1:0-12157 GCA_030522685.1 Eupelmus azureus
TATATAATATATTTTTCAAAATCACCATTTACTAAAACTTACTATTTATAAATATCAAACTGTTCAACAAATATAAATACCTTAAAAAAGAAAAGAAATTTGGTTTTGGACGAGAATGCCAATCAGTAATCGACCTAATTTCGCTTCTGAATTTACATTATTTAATCGTTTTATTTCTTGTGCAGGAAGCTGTATATATTTAAGTAAATCGAATGCCATTTTCGGCGATTAATATATGCTCACTTTGAAACGTATATTATTTTATTAAAGACCACAGATGATTTGTAAGTAACGTTATTATTAAAATTTTACTAAATTTATGCTGAAATATCCATTAATGAATAAAAATACAAACAAAATGATAAAAAAATTTGTATTAAATTTTAAATTACGAAAAAGTACAGATTCTACTTTAAATATTATAAGTTTAATTACCAAGTCATTTAGAGTGCATGCAACTCAAAGAAATTATTTGAAAAGCATCTCCATATATCCATCAAAAAGTACCTCATTAAATTGAAATTTCCCCGTAAATATCCGGGACGTTTGTAAAATACTAATCAGCTCGTAGAGTCGTCGCTTTCTCGCTTCAATTTCTTCCTCTCTCACGCGCGTAAAACCTTATCAACTTAAATACGATTTTTTACCTTCCTCGACGCGAACTGGCGCGCTAGGCGTGTAATGGCGCGAAAAAATTCCATAAATTTCGTAGGGGCGCGTCCCGCGTGACATATTCTGCCGCCGAGCAGCTTCAGCAGTGTACCTTTGAGTTACTCCATTTATTAAAGGATTAAATTGTGGCTATGTACATATACACCAAAAATATAAACATTCTTTTATGTTAAATATTTCAGTTTTAGGTATATATACGAGAAATAATGCCCTATTTTTAACACATTATATCATTGCGTACAGGAAAATTATGTACTTTAAAATATTTAAATACGAATGGGGCTATATTGGATACTTAATTTACATGAATTTTTTGACTAAAAAACAACTGATTAATTTAAAAAAAATATGATTTAATAAAGTTATAAACTTTCTTTTTTCCTATATATAAAAATAGAATATTTTCTCGAGCATGAAATAATAATGGATATTGGTGGTTTGTCCATATCTCAGAATCAATCTTTACTACCAATTTTTATTACCAAAAGCTCGTTGTTTTTGTTTTCAGATGCGAGAAGGCAGTTAAAAAATAGTTTTTACAAAATGCTGATTCGTTTTTATTTTATATTGATTTTTCAATTTTAAATGTCTGTAATTTAATTGATTTGGAAGAGATTTCCATGCTGCAAGAAAGTTTAGAGCACGGGAAAAAGATGATAGAGCAACGACGGCATTATTATTTAGGAGCCGGTCGCAGC
Source organism: Eupelmus azureus (assembly GCA_030522685.1). NCBI lineage: Eukaryota > Metazoa > Arthropoda > Insecta > Hymenoptera > Eupelmidae > Eupelmus > Eupelmus azureus. The sequence goes on from JAPYZA010005433.1 coordinate 1,371, forward strand.
TGCATTACCGCATGCGCGAGTCAGATGAAAAAGTTTTAGCGATCCGCGCAAAATGCTGGTGCATAAGATTCTTTAATCTATACATAGGCGTGTACAGCTAGCAGTATATTTAAATAGACAGATTACTCGCGTGTATATATTTGGCGCAAAGAGGCAGCGCGCGCATATATAGAGAGGCGCACGCACGCACACACGTGTATACGTAGAAACGGACGAGTACCTTTTGTCCCAAGGCGATCCCGAAGTAGGGCAGTCGATAAAAAACGCCACGTCGAGATACTCTGTCTCCTCGTGCTCGCTAGCTCTCCCCGCTCCTTTTGATCTCGCGCGCGCAGCGCTGGCGCTCGCTCTATATATCCCTGCGCGCCCACCCTCCGCCCGCTCCTTTCTTCCTTCATGTCTATGTGTGAATATGTGGACTGTGCCTGCCCGTGCGTGTGTGCATGTGTGTGTGTGTGTGTGTGTGTGTGCTAGGCGCGCGGCGGCTGAGCAGCGACGGAAATGGCGCGATCCTGCGTACCCTTGCTTCCGTACTATCCTCTTTGGCTTTATTCTTCCGCGAGGCTCATGTTTCGGAAAATTGAAGCAGCCGCTTGAAGATTATACCTTGTGGCAAGCTTTCAGAATACTATACAAGAAGAGTCTTGAGAAGCCCGCATGGAAGCTGTGTTTTACCGCCTTTTTACGATGATTTAGTGGCTGTTGGACTGCGCCTTAAAGACTGAACGTTATTTTACCTTCACACAAACGTAACGAGCTTGCTCTTTTTTTATTTGTTCAATTAATTATTATTTACGCGTATAAACTGAATTCAGAAAATTTCTCGCGCTCTTTGGGAGAATAAGAAGCAATTAAAAAAAAAAACCAACGAGGTTGATTATTGGTTTGCGTAAAAAAGAAAAGGGTGAAAATAAAATATTTCCTTTCAGATATTATTACGATAAAGCAGCTCTTGCTCGAATGGAAAATAATTTTATAATTATTTATTTTCTTTAAACTTTGAAATGAACCACTAAATTAGTAGAAACCCCTTCGAGTGTTAGAGTGATTTCATCTGATGGTGAGAGCAGCCTCTCGCTTGCAAGCTTGGCACGTGGAGCGCGTTTTGCCACGTATATCTACCCTCTCCCGTCCCTCCTCCCCTTTTTTCGTCGTTGAGCCGACGAACCGATTTTTTTGCTGGCGAGCGTCCTTGTGCCTCGTGCCTTTTTTTCTACTCGCTGCTCTTTTTTTGTCGACTTCCCTGCGATTGTTATCCGAACCCGACGATACACGCTGTACGATAGAGCCCAGCATTTGAATGGGTACGCTTCGACTTTTTTTTTAACTGCGATGCGCGCTTTATCGCGAATAGTTCGTTAGAGTGTGGGATCTCCCTCCGCTAATGAAAATTCGTTTATACTTTTTTCCCTAGGGAGTGGAATTGATTACGAAAGGAGGCCTTCGCGCTCTTTCTCACGTTATCGCGCTTGGCTTTGATTAGTCAGCTGGATTTTGCTTTGTTTCTGCCTTTTAATTGATGTTCTTTAGATTTGTGAATGAGTAGAGCTGGTTCTTTGACATATAAATTTTATCTGCAGTTGAATAAAAAAACTTATACATCTGCCTGGTGACACGTTTTGCAGGGGCTGTCTGTTAAAATATCTCAACAGATCTTTAACGCTAAAATGTTGTATTAACTTGTAAAACTGTTTGACAAATTACCAGCCATTTTTTCGCCTAATTTAACATGCAAACTATGTTATTAATAACCAAATAGCAACAGCTAATAGATAAATTTAATTAAAAAATACATGAATCAGCGCTGATTCATGTCTTATGCTAAACTAGCTGTTCAGCGCAAGTAAATTATATTACAAAAGAATCCGGTTTATGAGCACGCTGACGTAGATAATATAAAAAATTGAAAACAAGAAAAATTTTGTTATTGTTACTTGCAGATTGTTAATATATTATCATACACTGTAAATTTTCTTGTGTTCTTGTATTATTCGATTCAAATGCACTGAATTTATGTGTCGAAATTCTACAGTATAAAAGTATAGTTTTGACTAAATCCTCATATGTTAAATTTAATTATTGTGTAATGAAATAACGATAATATTTGAATATTATACACATTTTGTTATTCGATTTTAACTATCATTTCTGTTAAAAGTAACAAAAATAAATTTACATTGTATAATGTGCAAAAAAAAAGATTTCGAAAATCTTTAGTTGAGGAATTTTTTCTTTACTTTATTTGTTAGAATAATTTAAATGTAATTGTTAAGCAAAATACTATGTATATTTAATTGTGTGACTGCATATAGAATGTACAATTTTCAAGTTTGTTTATCGAGCACCGGATTGGTTTCACGAAATTTTACGAAATATTTATGATAATTTGAACACATTTTAAGCTTTCTTCTGATAAAAAATTATTAAAAACTACAACTTAGTTTTACTGATTCGAAAATTTGGAACGATAGAATAACGAATGTTATGAGGATATTGAACGAATGAGTTTTCATAGTTACAGTATTTTTAAAGGGTTTGTTACGAGTTATTCATTCTAACTTTGAAGTGTTAATTCGAAATGACAGACTGGGTAAAGCACAATACATTTCAGAAAGTTTATGAAATTTGTGAATTTGAACTGCTCATTTGGACCGCAAAAGTGAAATTTCAAAATGACATGCAAATTGGAGAAGTTTTAATATCATATTCGACATCCATTTTACTTAAATTGAAAAATTCTTCTTTCGTAATATGAATTGTTAAATCTGAGAATGTCACAAATAAAAGTTTTTCTAAAAGATAACAAGTTTTAATTGCTTAAAGAATTTTAATGAATTATACATATTTATAGTACACTGCATACAAAATATAAATTTATATAATATTTCGAATGCAATTAAAAAATATAATAATATGTAAAAAATTAAATTAGAAATTCATTCAATAGATTCAAAATGAAGTTATAAGATTTATTTTCATTAATAGAACCTCGAAGAAAGGTATTATTCAACTTATTATATTCTCAAGGCATTCTCTCGACTCGATCGAAAAAACATTCTTGATATTCATATGTTCTTGAACGAAATCCAACTACAATAACGAATTTAAATGAGCTAAATATTGCCAGTCTTGTTGAGTTTAAAAAGACGAATGAAAGTGAATATTTTGGAATTCGATGAGTGAGAGAGAATAAAAAAATTAATTTGGCACGAAATACTCGAATTACTTTCCGGTCGAACGAATTTCGTTTACCTGAGCGTATTCGGTGCCGCCGCAGTTGCGTCCGAGTAATCCAATTTGCTCGTGACAGTGAATTACGTTTCCCAGCGTAAATTACTGTAATTTAATCGACGCTGTTCCTTTCAAACTATTATTACTAATTAACGAAAACCCTTAAATTGCCGGAATCCAATGAATGCATTTTGAGGATTTGATTTATAACGTTACCGATTTAGAAAGTACTTACTGCGATGATACGTAATTATTGTTAAAAGAGATGTTATCACAAGTTCTGTTTTGAACAGCTACCATATCCATGTTAGTTTATATTAGAACCACATTAAACAAAGTACATAATATACTTATTGGGATAATCTATGTAATTAATAATAAATATGATAAAACCACTCTTAAATTTATCTTAAAACAAAAGTAAATTTTGTTCATATAGTTTCTACATAAATTTCTCTAGGTACTTGTATTTTTAGAAAAGTTACAACTTATTTGAATTTTATTGAATTTCTGATTAATATTTATCAACGTGATATATTTTAATACTAAATACGTTGTTAATTCTATGGCTTCCCAAGATAATTGGTTGCCCATTTTTTTTTTATAAACTGACATTTTGAAGTTTAAACGTTCGTCCGAGAATGGAGGAAACAAGTTTAAATTTAATACTTGGTTCATTAATTTATTACGGCACTAAATGTGATTATAGTCATAGTCATAACTTTATCATACACTCTTTTCTCTTGATACATGCAAACTAGTAAAACGAATGAGTTGTTCTAAAACCTTGGGAACTAAATCAGAAATAGTCTTATCATCTTATTCTGTTTTCATTATTAATTTGACATAAATAACTAAATTGTATTCAAAAGTAACTATCATCAACAAATGTTAGTAACTGGTAAAAGCATACTTTATTTTAATTAATTTTAGAGAATCTGTCGAATTATATCTCTACGGCTTTCGGACACAACTGGATAAGTTCATTTTTATAATTTCATAAAATTAACGGATTTCAAGATCGAAGATCGAAGAAAACAAATTGAATCTAGATAAATAAAAGCAATTAAAACTATATTTATCTAGATTACAGTGGACTTATCTAAAAGCTTGCAAAGTATAATCGTTTAAGAATAGACTTATCCACTTTACTTTGACGTAATATCTCTGTTTTTGGTAATTTTATGAATTTGTTATGAAAGAGGGATTCACAAGTTTGAAAAACGATGTAAATTCGATTTTGAAAATAATGAACTTAACTACTTAATTTAGCAAGCGACAGATAATTAAAAAAACTTTGAATTATTTGCATTTGTACATTGATATAATTACTCTGCAGATCATATTTAATTTGTATTCATATCTCATGTCTCATATTTTTCTTCGTAATATATAAACGTAGTCATGTGTATTTGGAGAAATGATAAAACGGGTAGAATATTTCGAGAGGATTTCTAGCCGTCGTTCTGTAGCTTTCAAATTTGTATGCAAAATAAGCAGGGTCTATGCGATCCGGCGCACTCGGCGCGGAAAAAAAATCGAAGCTCCACTAGACAAATTGCATCCGCACCGAAAAATCAGAGCCAATTTTGCAAGGCAGGCGCGCGCGCGCAGGCAGCTCGCTCTGCTTTCTTTTTCGCTAAAATCACCGCGCGCTGTTTACGAACGGAACGAAGAAGGACTAAACAAGGAGGAACGTATCCGCAATCGCGCGTATTAAAACGTGCCAAAAGGCAATTGCGCGATGCGCCGCTGCTGCTCTCTCTCTCTCTCTCTCACCGTGGCCTAATGCGACCTTGAGTCCAATCACACACTCTCTCTCTCTCTCTCTCTCTCTCTCTCTCTCTCTCACTCTTCGCCTCGAGCGGGGGGCATGATATCACGCTCTGGAAATATCTATAGTGCAATCGAACGTTAGGCTCGCATCCACCCACTTTAACAAGCGCTCCGTCGAGCGTATACGGATACATGAACGCGATTTCAGAAGCAGACTTTCGCTTCTGCCTTGTACATTTTCCTTTATTAAACGTGTTCGTCTATAGTTTTTATTCTCAGTTTAATATGCGAGCGAAAATTGACATCTTTTTCTTCCCTCTCTTTTTACTCGACCATTTACTTTTTTTGCTACTGTCGAAAGCTTTAAAAAGTTCCATTCAGCTGAGATATTCATAATTTTTAAAGTATAGTTCAAAAATTATGAATATTAATTGCGCCCTCTTTGTTTTGTTTTGATTTTTTAAAATGACTTGGAAAAAAATATCTTCTTAAGCTGCTGCTTTCGTTCGTCTTTTCTCATTTTTCCTTTCATTATCGCAAATATTTTATATTCTACTTATTGCTTTTCTCATTTTAAACTAAAAATTATTTTTTTTGTTTTTGATATTTAATTTTTCATAGATACTTTAAAAGCATATGTTATTGCACTTTGATTTTAATTTTAAAATATGTGATTCTGATAAGAATAATTGTTATCCTAGTCTGTTTATATGTACGATCATGGGCTGCACATATTCATCTGCGGTCTTGTCCCGAGGCCGTCTCACCCTATATAAATAGGTAAAAAGAACTGGGCGACGTGTAGAAAAATCTGCTGGGTGAATGTACCGCTTAACTTTCAAGATTTACGCATCGTCTTCGTAGACGCTGATAAATACTCTTTGTTATCTGTAGTGCAGCTAGCAGGATGTGAGGCTTAAGCTTACTTATGGTTAGATGTAAAATCTAAGATGGAGGAAGAAAATAAAGTAGCGAGGTCAGGATATAACAATAATAAAGAATATCGATTCTCTATTATTGTATAGCTGTATGAAGAAAAGCTCATTAAACTCTGTAAAGAAATGAATAAAAGGAAAATTAAGTAGGCAGCCATATTATGCCTGTATTTTAAATACAGTGCAAGACAGTAAATGAAAAGATGCCCTATAATGCATCAACGAGCAAAATATGCAAACTTTAAAACATTATCTAGACGCGAGGGCAGGGCAATATATCCACGCTATAAGAAATATTGGGCCATAAATCGAAAAAGGCGTTATCTTTGGAGACAGAAAGAGCGATTAGTTTAAAATGTATTGTCGGCGATTCTTGATAAAAATATTTATCTTTAATTTCATTTGAATATATATTTTCTTTTTGTTTTAAACGAAACAAAATTCTTATAAAATGTAGTTTATCTTGAAAGTCTGCATTAAGACTTTATTTTTAAAAGGATTATGCAAATTCTAATGATCGAATGATGATAAATCTAATGAGAGTCGCAATTGAATCGGAAGGTTCAAGCTCTTTTCAACGCGCAAAGTCAAACTAATGATGGCAATTGCAATTGCGAGCTCTAACGCTATATAAGTACATGGCGCTTCTCTGCAGCAATGGATCTTTCGATGATCCGGCATTAAATTATCAGAGCCGGCATAGGTATCGATTGTTCGAGCTTCCAGGGTTATATGGCGCTTGGCTCCAGGGCCTCAAAACAATTGGCTGCACGTTCGCTGCTGGAGACGTTTGGTACAATGAGCGAACGCCGGTCCCTGCAGGCCACTAGCCGCTAACGGCTCAAACGAGCCTGGAAAACTCGCTGATATTCCCCCAACGTATTGTGCCCGCGCACCCGTATCTCTCTCGCGTATTGCTGTTAGCACTTTTAATGTTATAACGGAATTTGAACCTGCCGCCCCGCTCTCTCTCTCTCTCTCTCTCTCTCTCTCTGTTATCAGCGACGAGCTCGCACGCTCATGCGATTTTTTACTCGGATTTGCTTGCGACCGATTTGCTCTGTGCAGGCAAATTAAGTTCCGCATTTTGTTGTTTGGTTACACTTTCCGAAAAGAGGCGGGCTGCGGTTAATTTTGTTTTTGCTCGGATTTTTAATTTTTACGCTCGCTAATGGCATTATGAAATGTTTTCTTTGCTATAATCGGTCCTTTCAATTTTACTATGTGTACTATATAGTGATCAAATTCTTAAAACAATTTATGGCAATTCTTGTATTGATCAAAATCACCTATATTGATAAATATTGATGCTATAGGAAATTAAGTGTCACTTTCGTATTTCCCACAATAAAGTCCTTACTCTTTTTCTAAGAGAAAGCTAGCAAAATCCCTGCTTCAAATTAAATTTAGCAAACTCCCTGTCGCTGAATCTTCGAAGATTAAGATTGGAACATCAATTATTTTTAATTAATGCTCTTTATGGGCCGTAAACGACTGTTATAATTTAAAGGCTTGTACCATCCTTAGGTGGGAGTGTAAATGTGTAGGTGGGTGTTCCACATTTTTGGACGTAAATCTCCCTCGCTAGCGGGGCACTTTTTCTTCTTTGCGGTGAGGTAAACTCTCTTTCTTTTTCTCTTATAGATCGAAAAAATTAATATTTTACACTTTTTCTTAGCTTCTGAGAAGCAAATCTCTGAGGACAAAGACATTGCGCGCCTGAGCGCATAAAACAGCTTGCAGACGTTCGTTTAGCCTTACATAATGTCGAAATACTTACTTCGGTCATGTTATTTCCAAGTATATAGTTTTGTAAGCTAACGGAAAGGAAATATATAGATAAAAATATGTCTTTTTTAATTTTACCAATTTTATAAAAAGTTAAGGCATCATTTATTTAAATATTGCAAATTAATTTCAATTATATCAAGTAAATAAGATTTTATATTTGGATTTTTCTTCAATCGTGTCTTACTACACTCTGCATGTGTCTACTTGCATGTATTGTGTAAAAGGTAGTATAGATAGTATGTCATCACTATTAGTCAGTCTTACTTTTGCAGTTCCTTTGATTTCAATTGTAGTAGAAATTAAGATTGTATTTATTCATAATATGTTTAATGAGTTATTAAATAGCATTTAATTAATCAATTAAATCATCCAATCTTTGAATTGTAATTATTTTTTATTAAAATTCTATTGAAATTCTATTTCCAAATAAACAAGTGTAAGTGTTTGAGTTATTTTACTTCTGACAGTAAATATTGTAGCTTATAATTCATGACTATTCTTTTTAATACCTCTACTTGTATTGATAACGTATGCAGCTATGGTGATCTAAAGTCAGATTATTGATTTACCAATAAATGCTTAGCAGTATTGTTGCTATAGAATAACGATTACTTATACATAAAGATGATGTACTAAATAAATACTTGTATACCCGGTCTATTACAGATGTAAAGAGTGAATAACAATATTACTTCTTACTAATGCAATGTTTACTTCTGAATAATTGGTACTAATATTAGTTTTTTATGTTTTGTGGATGTTACGTTATTTTGTTTATCATAATTATAGTTTTGTAAGTTCATTTTGCTCTAATTTTATTAAAGAAAGAATTAAAAATTTCTTCTAAAGTTAGATTTTTATCTTTAACCAAGAAATCACAGAGCTAAATTAAATTTTCTTCAATTCGGCGCCGCTATTAGCATATTTAAAAATAGAAGTAGTCGGACGTGCTCCAGGCCACATTTTCAAAATGGAAAAAATATAACATCTAAATGAAAGTGAGGATCTTGAGAGCTTCCAAAGCGAATAAAAGAATACCGTAAAATTAACGAAGCTTGAACTTGAAGAAGTAAAAATTTTAGTACGCAGCGGCGCTTGTACGATTCTCTGCAGTTGCATCAAGTTTGAACAACCGCGCATTGCGAAAAAACCGTACTGTAATGAAAGCATTCATAGAATTTGCTGAAACGCGTAAACTTATACTGTATACAGAATTGGAAAATTTTACGCTTTTGAATATTCTGGTAAATTACGTCTTATTCTTTTGCATTATTCATCTTTCTACTTTGTGATGCGAATTTTTTGCGAATCATATTTTCTAATTATTTGTTTAATTTTCGTAAGTACTTGAAAAGTTTTTAAAAATTGTAATTAATTTTGGGAATTCACATGGGAAATTTTTTGTTTCGATCATTCTTTACTTTAGAGAATTATCCAAAGTTAGTTTTTCAAACGACGTACAAGTGTAAAAACTTTTTTCTGAATCTTAGAATAATAACTTTATGATAATAGCTTTGTTTCTCTACAGAATTTAATGGAATAATTTTTCTAGAAACAATAAACAGAACCAATTGCTCGAAAAATTATATGAAGGAATTCATGAATTTTTTTTGAAATTTTATGTATAATTTCATAATCAAACAGACACTTTCATTTAAAATTTGAATAAGATGAGTTGTTTTCGATGTACAAGGAATATATTTTTAAGGAAAGCATATTTTTAAAAATATCGATGATTGTGTGTGCTTTTATCGTTTAGAATGAAAAATTGAACAATTTTTATTTTGCTACGTGTTCAAATACTCGACATTCTTCTATCCAAACAATGTTGAACTGGAATAATACTGGAATGATACTGCTCATAATTTTAGTTTCTTAACAAAGTAAAATAACTAAAATGATCGTAACGTCAGGCAGATAAGATTCCAAAGCGTAGTTTGACGATTATTCGAGCGAGCGCAGGAAAAGTTTTAATTATACGAAGCAAGAAGTTTGATAATGATTGAGATTCTGTCCATAGTATCAGATATTCTATGAAGCCTATAAAACGCTGACGTGATTGAAATAGTTCACCTTACCAACGAGGAGGATCAGGCGAAAAAGTTTTCAATCGTTCAAGAAGAAATGACGCTTCTTATAATGTATAAATATAATGAAACGAATTTCTCTAGCAAGCCTGTCAAACGCGTATTAAAACTTGCATCTTAAAAATTTTACTAAATTATAATATCCTCATTTAAAATTTAGTACTAAAAATAACGTTTACACCGAGTTGTACAGGTCTTGCGTAGCATCGAGCTTGTCCACAGTAAAACAATTCGATAAGGAGGCTGCGTGCGCGAATTGATATTGCGAAGCGCAGTTAGCATTTGTTTTCGTTTCGCCAGGGTAATTACGTTTGCGCTGACAGCAGCAGCAGCAGCAGCAGCAGCAGCAGCCGGAGAGAAAGCGCGCGCTCGCGTGGTGTTCTTACTTTCGCGGAGGTCGCGTGTGTACTTTTGTTATTGGAAAAACTCGCTCGGTGTAATTATTTCGTCGGAGTTGGCGCCGATTCAGCTCGCTCCGCAGCTAATTATTAAAATGCGTGAATAAATTAGCCTCGCTCGAATCAATTAGCCTCCTCTCGCGTGTGCATAAATGCATGCCGATTGACGAGCGAGCTCCGCTCTAGGTACTTCCTGCCTGCATTCTCCCGCGCTAAAACTACAGCTACCTGCATCCTCAAACTTAATTTCCAGCTGGGGAAAAAGTTCAATCAGCATTAGTGGAGAGCCCTCACCAGACGGATTTCCAATACTCGCGCGTCCAAAAATGTCGCAGGCGTCAGCGCGAGAAATTGAGAAACTTCCAACTCTATCGCATTACAGCACTCTCTCTCTCTCTCTCTTTCTCGCTCTACCTCTGGCCATCATCCGTTTTATGAAGATTGAAAAAGCTGAGCCGCGCTAGCTTTTCCCTCCCTCGCTCGAGAATTCACAAAGTCGTCCGTTCTCGCACGCTGCACAATGTACCATTCAGCAAACGGTCCAATTTGCCGCGGCTCCTCTGAAAAAA
>JAPYZA010005434.1:0-12172 GCA_030522685.1 Eupelmus azureus
TTATGACACATATGAAACCAAAGATGGACAGTACATGGCAATTGGTTCTCTGGAGCCACAATTCTATGCTGAACTTTTAGAAAAACTTGGTTTATCTGAAAATGATTTACCTCAATATGATGATTTTGAAAATGGTAGAGAAAAGCTAACAAATATTTTTAAAAGTAAAACTCAAGCTGAATGGTGCAATATATTTGATGGAAGTGATGCCTGTGTAACACCAGTTTTAACTTTTGATAATGTTGCATCTCATGCACACAATCGTTTTCAAAATAATTTTGCTTTAGGAAAAGATAATTTAATAGTTCCTAATCCAGCTCCACGTCTTTCACGAACACCAGCAGTATCATGTGCTACTCTGAAACCTAATACAAAACCTGGTGAACATACCATTGAAATTTTAAGTGAATATAAATATTCACCTGAAGAGATAAAAGACTTTGTAGAAAATGGTGCTGTCGAACAAATCCAGAAATCGTCTAAGCTTTAAATAAAAGTAGAAATATATATAATATTTTTATGTAGGGGAACAGAGGAATTAAATTTTGAAATATTTTAAACTTATTTAAGTTATAGGATTTATAAAAAAAAAAATTGGAAAATATTATTGGAGCTATTTTTGATAAGACTGTTTAAATATTTCATATTTTTTAATAAAATGTTTAAAAAAAAAAAAGATAAAGGATTTCTTTTTACTTTACACATATCTGACGAATTTTTGAATCAAGTTCATAATGAAATTAGATTAATGTACTTAATGCATTGGCTCAACATATATTTATGATCTATCCCACCCTTTTCTCTGTGTGGGTGGAAAGATGGTTGAAGAAACTAATTCACTCATCACTAGTCATATTTGTATTTTGACATTAAGATATGTATATTACTGTGATATTTATTTTACTTTGTAATATTGTACATATAAAAGTCAGATTATTGGTTGTGAAATGTAAGTCTCGAAATTTCTTAAATTACCTAATGGTTTTATGATTCTCGAGTAAGTAACCTCAATTTTGCAGGACATCAACTATAGAGATAAATCATGATGATCGTGTACCTAAATTTGAAGAAGGAGCAAACATTGACAAAATCATCGAAGCAAGCCCTCCTATGGCTTACAATGAATTTTTTGAAAATTTTTTAATAACAAATAGACCTTGCATCTTTGATTCGCAAATAACGAAAGATTGGCCAAGCAGACGGAATTGGAGCACAAACAACGCGCCAAATTTTGAATGGCTAAAAAATTGTTTTGGTAATCTTTAATTTCTTTTATAAAAAAAATAATATAAAAATTTATTGATACTCATTTTATCTTCCCAGGTGATTGTAAAGTTCCTATAGCAGATTGCAATAAAAGATATTACAATGCTCAACATAAAGATGATATGTTGATAAGAGCATACATCGATTACTGGATTGATTATCGTAACTGTAACTACTCCAATAAAATGCCACTGCTCTATCTAAAAGATTGGCATTGTATCAAATCGCATTCAGACCTCTCAATTTACAGTGTGCCTAAATTTTTTGCTTCTGATTGGCTAAATGAGTATTATACTGCTCATCCAAATTTAAACGATGACTACATGTTTGTATACATGGGACCAAAAGGATCATGGTAAATTCCTTTGTTAAATAATTTACTAAGTAGTCTGCTTACAAGCTTTTATAAAATATTTTTATACTTCAAGGACACCATTTCATGTTGATGTATTTACATCATACAGTTGGTCTGCTAATATAGTTGGAAAGAAACGCTGGCTGCTGTTTCCACCTGGTGAAGAAAATTATCTCAGAAATATTAATGGAGACTTAGTTTATGATGTTAATTCTACAGAACTTGATAATCTGTCAAAATTTGATCATTCTCACAATAAATTATTTAAAAGTATTGAAATTATTCAAGATTCAGGTCAAATTATATTTGTACCTTCTGGTTGGCATCATCAAGTTTGGAACTTGGTAAATATACTTTTTACCATCAAAATATATAAGACAAATCTTAATAGTTTTCAAACTTTTAATTTTTTTACACTTTCAGGAAGATACAATATCAATAAACCATAACTGGTTAAATGGTTGTAATATTTGGAATGTTTGGAATTCTTTAAGAAAAGAATTAGCAGCTGTGATAAAGGAAATTGAAGATTGTAAAGACATGGAGAATTGGGCAATGCACTGTCAAATCATGTTAAAAGCCTCCTTTGGAATGAACTATATTCAATTTTATGAATTTTTATCATTCATAGCTGAAAAACGCTTAAATTCTGTGATAAATAGTGTGCCTGTAACTAGTTTTGGAACATGGGATTTGGGCAGAAACCATTGTTTATTTGATCTTCGACAAATAAAAGTTGTACTTAAAAGTTTAATAGAAGATAGCAGTGACAAAGAAGTAAATACTTTACTCTGGAAACAAAATGAAGCTCAGTTATTGTTGGACAAAATAAATGCAAAAATAAATGGTTGAATTACAAATAAAACGAAAATATTTACTTTAATGTATGGAGGATTCAACGCATAAGAAGAGAAAGTCTATTTTGAAAAGTAACATTTTTCAAAAAAAAAGGTCAATATTTCTGAAAATCCAATATTGCAAACTTATTTTCCTTTTGGATTCTAGGTAGATATTATTTAAATATTATTTATAGAAAAGAAACTTAATCTTTAGAAATAATTATCAGTTAGTAACACTAAACATTTCAATCTATTATTGCTATAGAATGTAAAAATGGACTTAATCTCTTTATGCTTTGAACCCTCCATATCTAAAGTCTGCAAACCTTTTATTTTATAAATATATATAAATTAAAAATAAATTTTTTAGAAACATAGATATCACTGAAAATTTAGTTTACAACAGTATTAAATAAAAACAACTTTAATACTTAATATTTAATTTATTTTCATTTAATTTACCAATGATTGTAAACAATTATTATCGCTATAAGCATAAAATTCGTTTAACTTTAATCTTTTACATTTACAAATTTTTTCAAATATTAAATAAATTAGAAAAATAATTTTTTTAAACGCTTTTTATAGATGAAAATCTTTCATATAATAGAGTTCATGGTTCTTTTGTTGAGTCAGACAACTCTGTATATTCGTTTTTGAAACATTATAGATGTATGAAATTAATTTTCAATATTGAAATTTTAATTAGCTATTATATTTTAAGTTAATAATTTTTCTATTAAATGTAAGTATTCATAACAGTTATTAAACGCAGATAAGATATTTTTTACTTCACAATAAAAAAAAAATAATTTTTATTTTATTGATTTAAATATCTAAAATGTAATTATTTGAAATAATATTGCAACAAAAAATAAAAAACTGAAAAAAAATGAATATATATAATAAAAGTATGAAAACACGTGATGTCAGTACGGCATATATTTTTTTATATTTACACTATACTTTTTATATTTACAACATATCACCCTAATAAAAATGTACAAAACCTATAAGAGATCTCATAGATCATAAATTTGCACTCTTATAAGTTGTAGATAGCTTCTCTAAGTTTTCAAGATATATAATACCTACATTTAAAGTAAATGGCTGTAGCAAAAGAAATTATTTTAAAAGCAGGCGTGCTTCATATAAATATATATAAAGTAACCATGAATCCTAAAAACTAATAAATGAATCAAAGCTTGTTCGAGTTAATGCTGCACTAATTACATATATGCTATTTCGAGACTTGCTACCTAAGAATTTTGTGCTGAGGTGGATAGAACACTTCATATTAATCACTATGATATGCGCTTTTGTTTTACATGAAAATAATTTTTATAAATTACTATTTGCCTTTGTTTAAGTTAAACACAAGCAAATGCACTTGACTAATAGCAGAACGAAATATTTATAAATATACATTCTTATAATGACTTTGTTCAAATTGAAAATAATATGATAGTATAATTCATTTTCATAATTATGTAAGCAACATAGAAAAGTGCATTTACTATCCTAATATCAGAGATTGGAAGGATAGCAAAGTGTTTCTAAACCCTCTGTTAATATTCCAAACAATAAATTTAATAAAAATATTAAATTTAAAATGATATCTAATTAAATTTTTCAAAAATTAATAACGGCTAATACTTTTTGATATACGTCAGAAATGCATTTGTCTTTTTGATAACAACACTATTTTGAACCTTTATCTTTTCACTGTCATTTTTTCAACATTTAATATTGTTTTCATTATTATTTCTAATCCATTTACACAAATAGCACATTATTGTTAAAAAATAAAATGTAATCAAGAAAAATCAGATTGTAGAAAATTTTAGTTTAAAAATACCAATTCCATATTCTGATTATATAGCAATCACAAATTGCTTTGTTACCCTTGAAACAATCTCTATCCTAAATTCGTTCAAAACGAAGACAATTATAACTTAGAGAAAAGAAACTTATAGCATTTCATTATGATAATCTATAGCAAGTCGTCTTTTTAACACAACCAAATATCCACATAAAAAAAAACGAAACCTACGAGAGCGTTTCACAGCTCTAGATAAACCGGGACAACAAATATCGCCATTTTATATGCAAAGTACATACAATAAACTTCTCCATATGAAAAAATAGTGCCTTAGAACTTATCGTCATAAAGTTTATATATGTATATATATGCACGTATGTATAGCTTTTCTTTTGTCGTGAGTGTAGCGCAATTCAGTTGCTAGTGGTCATTGTCGTCGTGGTCGTCATCGTTGTTGCCGGCTTGTCCTTGACGACATCGAGCGACGGAGGCTTACTAGGACCGCCGCTCGTCGAGGCCTCGTCTCAGATGGTGTGGGAGGTGATGATCGTTGGAGGCGTCGTCATAGTCGTGTTGGGCGTCGCGGTGATTGGCGTTGGACTCATAATAACCGGCGCTGTAGTTGGGGTTAACGGTACGGGCACCGGTGCAGCCGGCTGAGGTGCTGGGGTCTGTGACGGTGCGGCTTGTCGAGGAGGCGAGAGAAGTTCTTGACGATCGCGTTCTCGCTCGCGACCAGGTCGCCAGGCTTCGAGGAGAGACTCGACTCTTTCCTCCGTTGGACCCCAACGAGCGTGGCCAGACGCGTTCTGTAACCATACTACTAGAGTGCCGTGGATCGCTCTTATATTTACTTCACCCCTGTAATTTATTAATAATTAAATTATTTATTTGCGTCTAAATTGCAGAAGACATAATAAACAAATAATTATTTAAAAAAAAAAAACATACTTTGGAAGAACATGTTGGAAACCATGCCTATATTCGTGCTCCATAGCCGGCACCACTACCTGTTTTCTCTTGAAATGACTGGCTTCAAGCTTGAGCAGCGCATTCGGCGCCGGATCTCGCCACTCGGGCAAAAATACAACAAATGAAAGGGGCTCTGTCGAGTCGGAGAGTAGTCTCTCAAAATGGTTGACCATCGCTTCCATGAGTTCCTCGCAATAGGGTGGATTTGCCTGAAAACTACCGCTGATAGGCCTGAAATCAAGGAATGGACCACGCGAGCCAAAATATGCGTCCGTATCTGCGAACGCTGAACAATATTGTCGAAAATAACAGTTGAGTGGTGAGGCGAAGCACTCAAAGGTGACACCGAAGGATCTTTGAAGGCACTCAAACACGGTGACAGGCAGTGCCATTTGCGTCGCCTGACTCTCTGTGCTGCCCAGGTACGTCTGATAACGCTTGAGCATACACCAGACTCGTGGTAAGAACATCTCGAACTTGCGATCGTCAAAGCAGTTATGCCTATACAAGTGTTCCAGCTTGGTCAGGTGCGTATTATTGATGCACATTGCATCATTGTGAAAACGCAACATCGTCTGTTCCCTTTCTGGTAAGTATTCAATCTGAAAAAAGCGAATATTAGTCAATAAAAAACACATCAATAGTAGATTATTCCGTTTAAATTTTAGTTTTCAAAACATTATACTAATTATCAATCTTTTTTAAATAAGTTACTACTGCTAATATAAATTCATTATTTTCTTACATTTGGAAGCCGAGGAGTTGGAAGAGAAAATTGCACTGGATAGCACCACACTTTGCGTTGCGTACTTGCAGGACCACCTGCGGGTATCGCATCACTCAAATTACTGTCTTTAAGTATTTGGGCATTTTTATCTTTCACTTTTTTCGCATATTCCGTAGATAAATGATATATTTTTAAACAAATTCCCTCCACACTAGCTTTTACAGTTTCTGTTAAATGTGGCTGGCACTGACGTTTTAAATGTTCAAGTCTGTCTTGGAAGTCATCGAACGTAGCACCCACTGTTCTTCTTAACCATTGAAAAGTATCTTCAGCATTCCATTTAACAACTTTTCTACTTTCAGGTGTTGCTTCCCTAGATTCTATAACTTTTTTAGCAGCCTCTGCGTATCGAGATAATTGTTTCCTTGCATCTCCCGTAAATTTAGGTCTCACAAGTTTGATAGGTATATCATTCATAATTTCACGATACATGGACATAGAAATTTCAGGGAAACATTGACTTGGAAGCAAAGGATCAGATCCGCAATCTATCACCTTACGTTCCATTAACCAACGATTAAAAGAGTCTTTTGGAGCATCTATCGATTCTCTTGTGTGACACAACTCTTGATAACACTGCCTTAACTTTGCAAGTAAGCCACATCTTAGGGCCTCAACTTCTGGATGTACGTGTAAAAGGTTTGTTGGAGCTCGTTCATAAATTATAACATTTGTTGATATATCTAAATCCCATGGTCCCCTAAAATTTTAAAATAAAAAATAAATTTAACTAACATAAACATCAGTGAAATAAAGTTTTCAAAAATATCAACGTACGCTAATATGAATTTTTTTTGTGGAGGTAATACAGTCCCATCTTCTGATGCTCTGCGTTTAAGTGGACCTCCTGGAGTTCCAGGAGGCATTTGTCCATTACCTGGTACAGATGGTACACCAATTCCCAGTGGATCCGTAATAGGATCAAACTTGAAATATAAATAAATATTAGTACATACTTGTATTATCTTAATTTATAATTTGAAAAATCATAATAAGTTCTGTGAACTTCCATAAATACTTTATAAACATTCTAAGTTTGAAGATAGTATTTTTGCTTACTTGAGGTTTTAAAGATGGCATAACCCATAAAGACTCTCCAGTTAATTTATTCCAGAAATAAGGTCGATTCTCTCGTTTACTCCAAAACTTTTTCCAGCCTTGCTGTTGTAATTCAACAGAAAGTTCAGGTTCGGCAAAGCCAGGTGGTGCAGTTCCCTAATAATAAACCATTTTTCATTAAAATGCTTTATTAAAGTTAAATGACTGTTGCATTGTATCCCTTGACAAACCTGTGCTACAAGAGCTGGTTGCTGTACATGAGGGAGAACAGTGCAATGTTCGCCTGCAATTGGCGGAGGTGACAATATAGGAGCTTGTAGCTTGACTGGAGTAGGAACTATGACTTGTGTAACTGGTGCGCTGGCTTCTTGAGTCAGAGGTGGGTTCAAATGGTGCATCGATGGTATAGTTGTCACTGGCTGGTTCATCATTGCATCCCACGCAGATGTGCTAGCCATCTCTTGTTTTCCACCACTCACTTCGTTCATTGTTAAGCATCAATTTGTACTTTTGCTAAAGGAATACAAGGAACTTTGTAGAATAAAGAAGTGAGCTAACCAAAATAAAGATGGATTAGTTTTAATTCATTAGCGAGCGCATTAAACGGTTTAATTGTCAGTTTTATGTAATCCCGCGAGTAATTTATCTTTTGTAAAGTCGATTTTAACAATGCACTAGCCTTTTCAGTATTAGCAACAATTAGCCTCTGAAATAGCCGGTAAAGTATTGGGAAAGAAAAAAGTGAAAAAAGGCGCGGACAATTCATAACGAGCGTTATAGTGGCGATTTGAGGCGCAAAGCTCGTTTTCAAGCCATCCAATACGAAGTTAGGAATTTCGTGTTTGTTTACATACGAAGCCCGCGTCCACTGGAAATTGGAGCTAGAACGGCGAAATGAGTAGGTAAGACGGAAAAAATGAGCGCATCGTGTAGCGTGCACTTACCGGAATCGAGTGGTCACTAATTTAATGATAAAATCATCGCGCAAATGGCAATTCATTCATGATTTCGGAAAAACTGACCAAGCGAACTCCACCTCTGAGACGCCATTTCCTTGCAACTGATGCTATATATTCGTGGAGCGAGAGAGACGGAGGGAGAAAAGCCGTAAAAAACGCCAAGCACCCAGATAGCTGACTTCGTTTTCGTTATATCAAAACGCGCGGAGCGCGGAGCAGCGCGAGTTTTGGGCTCTGCGGTGGCGCCACTATACAGTGAGCACTTGCGCTTGGCGCCAAATTTGACCAAGAACTTTCATATTGTTTAGGAATTTTCGATTAGATCAGAGCAACGGAATTAATCAGATGCAGAATTTGAAGTATAATTATATTGGAAAATATTTATATAAAATTGTTCAAACAAGTTTTTTTTTCTTAAAATTTGAAAATCATAACAGACTTGATTTGACGTACAATAAAAAATATACATACATTTAAATTTTAATAAAATAAAACATTTTTTTTGTTGCAGAAAAAATGAAAGAAAACAGCTAATCTAGATTATAAGGAAAATTATTTTATCCCGTTGTGTGTAGGTATATTAACATGCAGCAATAAGTGACAGTACTTACCGACTGATAAATTGATACCACATCTGGTAATAAATATCTACTTATACCGTACTATTCTTTCATCTTTATGGTACTCCAAAGGATAGTATCGAGATACATATATGTTCTTATTTTTCATTATATAAAATTGAAAAATATTACATTATTAATAATAAGATTTATAATTAAATCTTAAAAATTTACAACAAATAATTGAAGCATTCGAAAGAAATTCATTTTTCATGTTTTTGAAAAATTGAATTATCGATCTAATAAGTTGATATAAATGATAACAAAAATGTATTCAAAAGTAACTATTTTGTGAAATGTGAGTCATTTGTGAAAGTATACTTTATTTTAACGACTTATTTATTTTATTCTGTTGTTTATTATTGAATAACTTTTCAAAATGTTTTTTGTTCGATTCAAATATTCCAACACTGTCATTAAAATATAAATAAAATATGGATTTTTTCCCGGATCTCGAAAAATAAAACTACAAAAAACGCACTTTGATTAAAATTCGAGTACTTCTTTCTATGGAAAGTCCCAGGTATATAGAGTTGATTTATCATAAAGAATTTTCTTTGATCGTGTAATTTAAAAATATTTCTTTTTTCAGGCAAAACAACTCTATCAAATGGTCGGAAAAAAATCGCCGATTTATAATAGATTATTGTTTAATTAAGTTGGAATTCATAAACTTATACACCTAGCACATTAAAATTTATCCATCTATTATCAAACTAACGACTAAGTTATTCGATCCTTCCGGATTCTAAATCAAAACTTAATTGATCAACAGCGTCATTTTTTCTTTCCTTCCAAAACTTAATTGTTCTTATACCTTAGCTATGTAAAAACTTTACAAAGGAAGCACAATAGTCAAATGTGGTTTAATTAAAGTTTATCAGTTCCCGAAAATGCAATTTATCATAATTGAACTCAACTTATACATTCATATAGAGGAAACAGAATCTAATTGTAAGTTGCTTTTGACGTTTTTTTTTGAGAGAAAATTTTCTATACAATGTTACATTTTGTAGAAAATATATTAACAACAAATTTTTACTCGCATCAATGACTATGTCAGAAACTCGTTAAGTAGATAGATTGATTCTTAATAACTACTGAAGAGATATTTTGTGCCTGTAACTTAGTCCTGTTCCACCCTATACGTATATTATCCGCATGTATTATCAAACAGGTATTACACAGTGGAGAAATAAGTTATATTAATTTTCTCATAATTCTTACATACAGCCTCCCGTGCTAATTAATCGCTCGGTAAAAACGCGGAAGCAATTCTTGAAATTTCGCAATTTTTTAATAAACACTAAATCATTTGGTGCAAAAGAAGTCATAAAAATTCCAAGTCTCATCGCGCATTGAAATTTCTCTCACGCGCATACCTCTTCTCTTCCACACACCTGCTTTCCACAATTAAGACCACGAGTAAAAATGATTTTTTTTAATCAATTGCTATGTAATTATAATCGTGCATCTTCATTTCTTGGTACTCACAAGTATTTGTATTATTGAGCTATTTCATCCCTGTAGTATTTATCCTCTATATTATAAAATAATGAATAATTGATACTAAATTAAGTGACTGTTTATCTTCGCATTAAATTATAAAAATCTTTGTTACCAGTTATATTATGACTACGTAAACAAAGCAAAATTTGGTTCTTATTATCTCAATAAATTGTGATATGTATTATTTGTAGAAATTTTCAACTGTTACATTTTAGGAAAATGAAAATACTTGAGAAAATATAGCCGCAATTGAATGTATCAAAGTAGTGCAATTTAACAAATCGAAATCATAAGAGAAATTTATAAATATAGCAACGATAAAAGAAAAACCTTTTAATATGCCTCACCTCGACGCGTCAATAAATAATGAATGAATTAATATAAGCACGCCAAGCGCATTAATTAATCCGTATGTGCACGCGCGCGTATGCGCAAACCAGCGACTTTCTTTTTGTATATGTTTTGGGTTCATTGACGTATAGGTAGGTATATATACCTATATAAGCGCGCATGAAGAGCTAATGATGACTAGCACAAGATAAAAGAAGAAGGGACTGATTTATCGTTTCTATTTTTCCACCGACTCGCATTTCAGATTCAGTCTTTAATAGCTGAATAATTATTGTTCAATGATATTTTTGTCAACTTTTGTAATAATCCGCTAAAACGTTCATCTCTACAATAAAATTTTTTAACACGTTAATAATAAAGTTTATTGAAAATATTTGTGCTATAAAAACAGAGGCTACTGCATTTTTGCAGGGGATTCAAGCGTATGTCAACTAAAATAGGGATATCTGATTTCTCAACGTTGAAAAAAATCAGTGAGAAATTCAACGCTCAATTACGGCATGACACATTTAAACCGCTATCAAACATTAGCATTCAAGAATTTAAAGAACGCCTAAATTATTTGTAATTATTAAATGGTAATGTAAATTAAAGGTACCGTGAGCTCTGTTAAAAATAAAAGAAATTTTTGGAACCAATCCGAGTTAATGAAAAATGTCATTAATAAGCTTCTGTAATGACGAGTCGAGAGAGCAGTATCCAAAAGTCAATAGCCATAATGAAAAATCGGTTTTTCTTTTGCAATAAGCTAAAGAGTATGAAACAATAATCGTTTACGAGAGGCACAGGTGTAGCAATGAAGGAAAAAAAAGAGTCTGACTACGTGTAGGTGCCCTCGTGCGAGTAAAATAGTGGGGAGAGGACACGCGACGCCGTTGCTATAACAAAACATAAAAGCGAGGTAGAGAGAGAGAGAGAGAGAGAGAAAGAGAAAAGTTAGCGTCGCGAGTAGGCAGAGGCATGATTAAAGCGCGTGGCGGAGTCGCTTTCCAGTTTTCTGGGGGCCATCGACACGGCTGCTCGCGTGCTCGCAGCGAGCGCAACTGCCTCTTTATAAATATTATATACACCGCGCGGGCACTTCGTCATGTGCACCGCACCGACGAACCGTTGTTATTACAATAGCACAGCCTGCTTCGCTCGTCCTTAGTTTCTCATCGTTGATTGTATTATTTTTATTTCTCATCAGTTTTGAGAGAAAAGTGTCGTCGAGGAAAATCGGCGCGCACCGATTTTCCCCCAGCTCGCGGAAAGTTCGAGTGCGGGCTGTTGCGTGCGGCTCGTTTATTGATTTTTGGTGCGCGGAGAACGAGCCGCTCTTTGCGTGTGCTTGTTGTATACATATATACGTATATACGTGGGTGTTGTGCTCGATAAGTGAATCATGTCTGTGGTCCGACTATGAGCGCTCGAGTGCGACAGAGAGACGAAAAAAGCGGATGACTCGCACGCGTATAGTCCTCCGGTTTGTCCAGGATTGAGGAAAGAGGCTGACCGGACCGTTCGCTGCCGAATCCCACCTCCGCCGAACATGTCTCAGGTGAGTGTCCTAGTATATCGAATTGTATAATTACTTGGAGAACGTAGGTTCTACTTTAACGATTATTTTCTTTGTTGCTTTTTTACTTAAAAA
>JAPYZA010005435.1:0-19412 GCA_030522685.1 Eupelmus azureus
GAATATTGTGTAGATATTCTTTCAATAATGTAAGAATATTGTGTTGATATTCTTTCAATATTGTAAGAATATTGTGTTGATATTCTTTCAATATTGTAACAATATTGCTACGATATTAAAACAATATAAATACTGTACTGATTGCACTAATATTGTGCTAGTATTTAAGTATTATTGTAACAATATTGTAATATTATCGTAGCAATATTAATACTTAAAATTATTTCGGCGTTAAAAAATATAAATACTACATACAAATATTTACGTACATTTATAATACAGCTAATTATCTCAATTTTAGTATACTTCTCTTATTTTCTATTAGAATTTTTTTTATTTAACATAGTATTTATTTACATGATATTGTTAGTAAATAAAAATTACTTTATGGATTAACGGAAACTTTAATGGAAACTTTTTATTTCCAGATTTCGCACTTTTGAGCTTAGAGTGTATACATATATAAAGTATAAAAATTTAAATTTAACAAACAACTAAATCTCTTTAAAAAACATGAAAAATATCGCATTCTCAATGCATAGAAATCATTTTCTACTTCACTTTCTTTTTCGACCAGCCTCCCTCCTGAAGCTGCGCACAAGCCGGGCTTCTCCGGTTGCGCGGATACGCAGGCTGTCCCAGTCTTCGTCTTCCTTGCGCAACACTGATCGTCGACACTCGAAACCTCCGGGCTTTATTGGCTTTTACCCGATATAACTCGTCTATAAAGGGTTGCGCCAGCGCGCGATCTTCCGCTCGTTTTGCGAACACCAAAAAGCAATGCCGCGCTCAGCCAGCCGGTTCGGGGAAAGAGTCTTTGTAATCGCGGTAAATGGACCGTTAAAGAATCTCGCTCGGATTGCAATCGAGGTTGAAAGTGGACTCTCTCTCTCCGCTACGAGCGATGAAAGTAAGCGATTTTTGAGGGGTTCGGTGAGGGTAAGATGCGAGAGAGATATGGCTTTGTTTACTTTAGTGCGGGATAGTTTGTACTAGTGAGACAGGAGGAAGGTGTGTCGATAAGTAAGGATTTACTATTTTAGGATATACAGGAGTGTTTGGTTTAATAATAAGTATAGGTTAATATTTATTAAATTATTTTTAGATTGGGTTCAATGTAGTAATACAAAGCTTACGTGAATTTGTAAATATTGAATGAAAAGAAAAGATTTTAACTTTGGTAATAATGTATTTTTTATTGAATGTGACTTCTACAGTCAGAAACTTATATATCTAGTGATTGAAATTCCATTCCTCTCGCAATTAAGTAATTAAAAATATCTTTATTTTCTAGTTCAATATTGATATTACACCTTACTTACATATATATATATCAGTGAAGTATCGATTTGTATTATGTCTTTACAATAACTTCGTATTTTTTTCTCTTTCGTCCGTTTGATTCCCCTTAACAATACAACTTTATTCGATAATCTATGTCTGAAAAGACTTTAGCTGTACGACGAGCGACATTCATTAAATTTTCATAAATATAGGAGTAAATTGATTAAGGGTGAACACGCGCTGGCGCATAAGTACCGAATTCTACACAACGCTGTACCCTACCGTGTGTTTAGCCCACGAAGGCAGACGTCAAATTACGAAAGTTACTTATTATTTATGCAATTTTCTTATATTTTGCCACAACCATAAAACAGAATGTATACGAGGAGAAATTCGCGACGACGACCGCAAGCTGCTTCGCAACTTTCAACCCTTTTGTGGAATCGATTTTTTTTACTGATGTAACCGCGACAAAAGGTTCGAACAACTTTAGATTATTACTATTATATTAATGACTATTTATAGTCTACGGTACTGTGATTATATGGTGTATACAAGTACAGTGCATCGAAAGTATTTATTACTGGAGAGATTTACATTTTTATTTTTCATGAGCTTATACGTACAATAAATTTTTAAAATCAACTTATTGAGAAATTAACTTATAATTACCCAAGCCTCCTATCAAAACGTAATTAATAACAGCGTCAGCGCGGAACAGCGGGTAAAAACCAAAGATCGGCCGGGCAATGACAAACGACTTGGCCGAAACTTTTCCGCGTCCATCTGCGCATAAAAATTTTCCGCGCCGCTTGTAACTTATCCATTTCGGGCAACTCAAACACTCGAAACAATTAATTAGTAATTACCGCTGGCCACTTGGTATACACATCCGCAGACTAGACTCCCTCCTTCCTCCTTCTCTCTCTTTCCTCCCACGCTTATACTCATCTTCTTCTTCTTCGTCTTCTTCAGAGCGGGGTTATACGGCGCTGCTGATATAGCCGAGGCTCGCTGGCGCAGCGCCGCGGCGCAAGAAAGTTTAAAGTTCCGAACTTCGCTCTTGCCTGTTAGCTTCTAATTAGCGGACAAACATTCAGCCTCGGGTGTGTTGCGCGCTCACCGACGACAACCGATGGCCGTCCGTGTGGTTTGTACGTGATGGCTCGAGATTTGCGCGTTCGAGGAATCGAGAGTCAGGCGAGATGTGAGGTTTATCGTTTGATCGAGCTTGTGGTAAAATTTTGAATTGATCTGGATTTATAATTGATAATTTTAATCTAAAATTTTTAATATATTTTTTATTAAGGTAGACGTTTAGCTTTGTTATTTATTAAATATTTCTTTTTAATATTATGTAATTATATTGAAAACATACACATATTGTTTTATTTTAAATTACATTCTACTTTCACGTTGAATATTAAACAAAATTTCCATCAAATATCCAAAAACTGCGTTATAACTTTTATAATATACCGTAAAACAAAAACATTAGAAAAACCAATCACCTTTACAGTACACTGTTCGAACTACCATGCAAAAAGCGTTAGAAATATCCTCAACAGTGCACAAAAGCGTGCAGTCAACCGGCGCCTGTACATCGTATCCATCGGTCCGCGAAAATTCGCTCGCTCCATTCTTTCGCCACCGCTCGCGCTCGATCGTTCTCTCAAAGTCAGCTCTCCCGCAAAGTTGAAAATTTTCCAATTTTCAGCGTGTCCGGCGCCGGCAAACTTTATTAATTATGTCCTCTCTCTCTCTCTTTTCTGCTCTCTTTCTCTGCTTGTTAACGAAACCATCGCAGGGGGCTAAAACGCCCGACAACCTGTTTCTCTCGTTCTCCCAAAAGTGCACGACACATGCCTATCGCTCCGGCCATCCTCTCCGAAATCCGCGCACCGTGCTCGAAGATTGCCCTGTCACTCCTTCGTCCAATCGGCCGACTGCGCGTGGGTGCGTATGGAAAACTCACAGATCGATTATATACATTTCCCTCTCGCTGTGCGGGCCTTTCCCTACTTATACACACGTGACAAACGCACGTACACACAGGGGGTAGAGAAAGCCCCGGCGCGATACGGCGCTTCAATATGCCGCTCCGCCGGTAGTTACCGACCACTCGGCTGCTGCGGTATCGGTCGCCTTGGTTATTTAGGAAACCATATCAAAGTTTGAGTTGGCTGCCGTCGCCGCCGATGCTAGCTCGACACGCGGTGGCTCGACTGGCTGGGTATGTGTATGTATATATAGGGCCTTCCTTGGACAATAAGGTCGCTTCCGGTCCCGTTCGAATCTCCCCGACGACGACGAGAGCCAGACCGCGCGCGCGCTCGTCCATTAGGTAGAGGCAGATTCGAGCAAAGGTCGAAGCTAGATTGGCCGAGAATCTATAGGAGGACGGAGAGGCGAGGGAGCTCTCCTTTTCGGGGGGGCTGTTTATTGGGTGTTTGGGCTGGGCTGGATGGAGGCTGGCTAATTGTTGGTTCGTTAATGTGGACGCTGATTCTGCGTTGAGGATGAAGGAAAAATCGAACTCGGAATTTCGAAGGTTTATTTTCGGTTGTGATTAGCGGATTTGTGCGATTGCGTGAGAACTTGCTTAGTATCTAATAAAATGAATTCTATTAAGCCAAAAATCTTTAACGTTTAGGTAACTATCACACACACCTCCACAAATCTCATTCAATTTTCTCATCCACAATCATTCAAACAATCCACACCAACCGCGAAACCCACGAACAACTTCTTAAAGAAGAACCAGGCCCCGCCTCTAAGCACACACGTCCTCGCTCCGAGGCATTGTGCAGGAGTAGAAGATCGCGCTCATCGACCGGACGAGACAGACGGCGACGGAGGCTCCTCTCGAGTTTACACGTGCAAGACGGACGGCCGAGGAGAGCGGCGTCTTTCCTCGCCCGTCGCTCGCGCGTCTCTTAATTAAATTTCTCGACCCTTCTTGAAGAACAGCGCGCCGGAGAGCGAGGATCCTGCAGCCGTGGCTTATCTCGCTTTCTCTCTCTGTCTCTCCTAGGCGTCGGCGCTGTTCTTCAAAACAGCTCCTTTTCAAATTCCCGTCATCTTTTTCGACTCTCGAGGAGAGGTCTGGGAGAAGCTGCCTTATCTTAAGTTTCGGGCTTTATTCATAGCGCAATGCGGGAGTGGCGTTTACTGTGACTCGTTAACGGGAGGGTAGTGGTGCTTTGCTTTTCTTGATTTTTAAGTACAGGTGTGGTACGTTTTGAAATGAAGTAGTCGTGAGTAGGTAGGAGTATACGGTTGTGATCTTAATGAATCTGAGTAATTTTATTGAAGTAAAAATAAATATTTGGTCGCTTGCTCTGTTTTGTAACGAGAAATTAATCTTATTCTAACATTTAACATCGCTAAAATTACGATTTATCTTTTACGTCCATATTGAATAATACGAATCCCCCAGTGCTTTGTGAACATTCCCTTAAACACGAATCAATAACCTCTGACCCATCGCTCGCTTCTCACCAGACCGCTAATTAAAAAATAAATTATTATCTCATTTTTTACCAAAATGATTGATCGATGTTAGCGCGGGACACCCCCGCCCTCCATCTCTACAGACCCACACACGCACCCACATACACACACACAGAGATCACGCCATAATATATTCAATCCTCGTCCTCTACTAAGAAAACTATTTCATCCTGCGGGGCGCAAACTTTTGAGACGGCCGAAACCGCAAAATCCCCTCAACCTCTCCACCGGCGGAATACAAAAAAGCCTGCCGCCGCGCGTACATATCGATTCCGCAGGCCTCTGCTGCCGTCATTAATTCGCGCGAGCGGCCGGCTGATTTCGCGCATCTGGCATTTAGCAGTCTGGTCTAGCATATCAGAGCGCACGGCCAGTCTCTCTCTCTCTCTCACTCTCAGCCCGGCTGCTGCTGCTGCTGCTGCTCGGCCGCGTGATCAATATTCCTTACCCCCTTTGGCTTGGCGCGCTAGCCCCTCCGGGCGCCTCTAACCCCGGCGAAACATTCTGCGCGCGCGAGGAAAGCCCCGAGAGCCCAACAAAACTCGGAGAGAGAGAGAGAGACCCTCGCGCGCGCGCGCACCCTCGTCTTAATTAGGAGTCCGAATCTGCGGCGGACACGCGTAAGGGAAGGAGCCCGGCATCGTCGTGTCCGAAACATTATTCCCAACTTTGCAGAGAGCGAGCGAGAGAGAGAAAGCTGGACGTGCGGGAATGCAAGACGCGGATGTGCTTTTTCTCGGTTACGCTTCGTCCCTGTGTATTTTTTTGTTTTTCGCTCCGCGCAAATGTTGTTTGGTCTTCTTCTGCAGCTCGTCCCTTTTTTGAGGCGAGCTGTGTAGCGGAGCGCGCTGGACTCTTTTTTTCAGCGGGAGACCCACGTCAGCGCGACGTTTTGACGCGAGACACACTCCCGCGCTGCGCGGCTTGACAGTTTAGCGCGCGAGTTTTTCTGTCTTGTTTGTCCGTGGGCTTTTATTCACTTTTTCGCGGGCCGGCTGGATGGTTTCGTGGTTTGCCTCTTTTATTAAGTTGATTACGAGGACGGACTCGGTTGTCTACTTTGGCGGAGATGTTTTCTGCTTTCCGGGAATCAATTTTGTTGTATGTGTGGCGGTTAAGAAATGTTAGACATGAGTGTTTCGTTGTTTTGTTGAAGGGAGACGACTGGAAAGTGAATTATTTTAAAAATACCTTTTTTTACGATATCATTTAATTAAATTTGTAGATGTCGAAGAGAAACAAAAACTAATTCAGTGTATGAACGAAAGCCCTAAAAATGGTTGAGCCCACAAAAACTCCATTAGCCGCCTTTATAGGCGTGAACTCGCCCCTGTAATAAAGATAAATTGAGGGGTTGGAAAAATCTTCAAAAAAATTTGATAATACATTTACTTCCACCTAATTTATGTTCCGCATACTACGAATATCGTATCTCTTAAAATAGCTAAATGTATATTTTTATATAGTTCACTTAAAAAGGCAAAATGTAAAATAAATCAAAAAGGCGCTTTTTTCTAAGAAATTTGTTGTCATTATTAAAGCATTAAAGCCAGCCCAACGGCATAAAAATAATACTTTTAAATAACTTCAAAGTTTCTTGCAAGTTCAACTAATGTTTCATTCATTTTTGACATCGGGAACTGACTGAACTTCCATGTAGCATTACGCGCGCGTAGTTTCGAACTTTAGGAAGTTTTGACGCAGAAGGTCAACGAAAGAAGGGTCGTTGAAATTCGCTGCTATTTCGTAACTTACCCAAAATCTATTAATTATTGACGCACGTTATACGTAGGCACTCGTTTTTTTTAAAGTACTTTTATTGAATTTTGGTTAATTATTCAATGCGGGTTTTAAAAATTTTTAGTGTAACTCCATAAAAGTTTTAAATAAATGTTGGTGGTTAAATAATCAACTTTTCTATGATTTATTCAAATATCAAATTATTTGTAAAATTATTCAGCTGTACTGCTCAAAAAGAAAAAAATTACAGCAATAAAACATAAATTAGAAAGTAATTCACTTTCCACAATTAATAACATCTCTTCTAAAAGAATATGCTTACTAAACTATTCATCGATGTCATCTAAACCTCTCAGCTCACAAACACATCATAAATTCAAAATTCACTGAGAACAAGCGTAAACAACAATTCCCATCGATAACCCACGCAATCGACACGCGCTCTTCAACCACCAGCCAGGCGTAACCAACAGGCATAAGCGCACTATTTACCCTAATAACCGTACGTGTCGTCGGCACTACTGCCCCTTTCTTCCAAAAAATAAGTAATCCGATAACCGTAACGCGATAAACGTGAGCTAATCGCGTACCGGAGACGAAACGACGCGCGCGGTGCACCGTACGGAAAATGGGGTTCAGGAGGAAAAGCCAGGGGCGGGGGTGTGGGCGGGAAATATCGGGGAGAGAGCGAGCCATTCATTAGATTACGGAAATTCGGCGGCCGAAGTCGTTAGGAGCTCGGGCGCAAAAGCGAAAGTAAAGGGCTGATCAAGGGGGGGGGGGGAAGCCGCGGGGGGGCGCACTGGTTTCGCTGTGCCGTAGCCGGGCAGGCCGCGGATAAGGGATGTGTGTGCGATTTAGCGTGGGCGGTTGGGTGGCGGGGGTTCAATTGGATTGAGTCGTCTTATTTTGTTTAAATGTTGATGGTGGAGGTTTGAAGAAAATTGTGCATAATTATAGTTGTTGTGGAAAATAAATATTTTATTATGAAATAGTTTATTGGCTCTATCAAGAGATTAATTATTTTAGTTTAGCTGAAATTTCAAGTGCGGATTATTTAGTTTCTTATATGAAAAATAAATATTAGCAATCTTACATGATATAATTTTCTCTTTCGGAAAGATGGTTGGCAGTGATTTTTCAATTGCTGTTGTACAACTTACGAGATTAAAATTATTAATCTCAGAATTCGATTATACATATATGCTTTTACAATAAACATTAATGTATTTTTTTAATACATTTTTTATTTATTAATTTTATTTTTATTTGTTGCAGAGTCGTCCTCTAAGGGGCGGGACTATCCCCGCCAAAACATGAACAAGGTATGTATAATTAAATTGGAAAAAGTAAATTATTACCAGTGATAATATTATATTCTAAGACTTCTACTTCTTAATTATTACTTATTTATTAAATTTGATAATTTCTTTCCTGGAAAGTATATTAAGCATGATATATCCTTATTATCATTCATTCAATTTTATTATAGAAACAATTGGTGAAAAAGAGATTATTACTACTCTTATTGATATAAAATAAAACGTTAAACCAATAGTTTCGAAAATTGTTCTACATTCACATTACAATCGAAAGTCCGAATTGTATACCTCTAGTAATAAGTACAATTCCCACCGAAGCCATAGCCTCAAACACGACCGAAAACCTTAAACCATCCAATAACGAAATAAAAAAAAAAAAAAACTGAATTGGCACAGGGCAAAACACGCAACCTCGCCGCTTTAGCTCGTCGTTCGCGCTTTCTTTCCTCCCTCTCCGGTATATAACATTGTAACCGTCGGCGCGTAGCGGGAGAAACGTGAGAGGCGGCAGGAGGTTATACGCTTGTTCTCGGGGGCAGACGTATACAGGTATATATACGCCTACACGTGCGCGGGGCCGTAAGCGTGCGCGCGCGAGCTCCGTCTCATTTGTAGGCCCTTTGCGCCGTCTGCTTCCCCTCATTATGCATTGCACATGAGAAAACTTGCTGCCGCTACTCTCTCGGAGCTAGTCTCCTCTCCCTCTCTCTCTCCTCTCTCTCTCGCTCCGTCGCAGAGTTCGCGCACAGCTTGCCTTCTTTATAAACTTTTAATGACGGCAAAGCCTAATCGAGAGGGAGAGAGCGGGGGCAGACGCGAGAGCGAGTCGAGAGTAAATGAGCAAGCGCGGCAGCCTCCGAGCGCATAAAAGTACTCCACCTCCACTCCAACCTCTCTCTCGTACCCTCTCTCTCTCTATCTTTCTCGTCGACGAATCGCCTATCGAATCTCAATACCGAGAGACGCGAGCGCACGATAGTTATCTTACCTTCAGAGCGGCCGAGCTGGATGTTACGAATGAATATTTTAAGAGGCGAGTGGGCGCCGATGAGTTTTGGTCTTTTTCGTAAGGGTGAAATATGTTTTAAAAAATTTATTTAATTAATAACTTATTAAATTAATAATTTTTTTGGATAATCGAGGTGAGGAATGAGACAATATTGCAAAATCAATGTAGATAAGCATAATGATAAAGTTTTAATAATCCGCTATTTATAGAGAATATTTATTAATTTTTTAATAAAAAGATTATAAATGTTCTACTGTTTATTAAAAATGAGTTGTAAGTACACTTTATAACTATATTCAGAAACTTAAGACTTATTTTACATTTTTAAACGTTATTTCTCCCTTTTCCTCCTTAGGACGCTTCATTTTTCTGGAGATCTGCGTACATGAATATGTAAGTAGGCAACCAGGTGAACAGAGCGAGCTACGGAGCAATTGGCGTATTGTCGCGATAAGGCCGAGCGTCTTCCCAGAGCTGAATTAGGACAATGCACCCGAATTAGGCAAATGCCCCTTATTTTGCATAAGCCACTATCAACAATTTAAATTTATCAGTTAACTAATTTTTCCGGATCAAATCGAAATTTACATCGCTCTTGAGGATTTACATTGTTAGTTTACATTTCCAACTGTTTTTCGTTTTATAAGTATATTTTTCACTTTTTGGAGTACAGGATTCATTTTCTTGCATAAAAACTATCTTTTATCCGTTTAAGTAAAGAATTTTAAATGCACGATAAAATTGAAACACGTTACTTGTTTTATACTTTTTATACTGACAAAGCTAATTAGCAAGGCTAAATTTTTGTCGGAATGAAATTACGATACTTATAATACAAATATAATGTCAAACTTTTCGACTATATCTTTTCCAACATAAACCTCATTTATTCAAAGTAAGCTTTCTATAAGCATCATGCAAGTCTATAATATTATTGTTATTGAACATATAATTAATAACCTCAATTACCACTTTGATTGTAACCAATCAACTTACTAATTAATTTGATAACTATTAATCCATCCTTATCATTAGACGTACCAAACTTTTTTAAACACTACTTAACCAATTCTCAATCAATACCTCATGGTCAACAGATCAATCCAACAAACTACTTCATAACAACACCACATAACAGCTCTCTCTTATACAAACCCATGTCGCTAGCAGTCTGAAATCCCAACGAGCTCCTCGTAACCCAACTTACGCTCTTGAAGCCCTAGAAAAGAGAGCAGAGCTCCAGCTATGCAGCCGCGCATTTCCCAGCTTTCGATTCGCAACAAATCATTCAGCGTTTACGCCCGACTGCCCGCCCGGTTGAATTAAACTTTCCCCTAAGAACTCTGGCATTGCGCTTGCACACCTCCGCTCTTACTTCTCCCGCATACATACATACATCTTCAGGCCGGATAAGTAGAGGCGTTACGTATACGGCGACGTGCAGGTGTACAATGCGCTTATACAGGCGTGCGCGAACGCAGGTATAAACGGGAGTTGCTTTCCGGCGCGCCAAGTTCCTTCGCGAGGGAAGATGCGCGCGAAAGCAGTTAACTATTTGACGCGGGAGTGGCTTGCACATACCTCGGGAAGATTAACGCAAGAGAGGACGACAGTTTTGGGGTGTACGCGGGTATTGAGCTGCTGTTCTATGAGCAGAGGGATGAAAGAAGCAGGTTTGGTATGGATTTGGGTAAGGTCTAAGCAGATCAGAGGTTGGTGTATTTGTGAAAATATTCTGGGGTTGTTAGTGCGATGGTTATCATTAAAAATATTGTTCTAGCAAAGGAATTTTGATGGGTTCAGATAATAAAACTTTATTTGGTGAGGTTAATATTATTTTTCTGGCTTTATTATAACGGCGATTCTAAATGTCTGATAGAAATGAATCCACCAATCCACTATTAAAAACACACTTTCTTTAGTGGTAGAATCCAATAACCAAAAGTCATTGTGGGTTAAGAGTTTTAGGATGAAGCGCCATCTAGTGTCTGTAAAAACTAAATCTTTCAGACGTTTAAAATGAACTCTATTACAATTATTATACAAAAAAATCGAGATTTTTTATTTTAAAAAAGTTTGAAACTTTTAATGAATTACAATAAAATGTATTGAAAACCACGGCATACAATTGAGCGTGATGTAACAATTATAAATATTTCTCAAATCTCGACGAGCTTACCATACACATAACATCTTTGAAATGAAGGGTTCAAGTATAAATATTTGCAACCTTAACAATATTTTTTAATACAATTTAGCAAAATATTCTTTGTTACAATTACCAATTTATGCTTTTCCGTACACTCACATATAATAAGTAACTCCATTGTACAAAATGACAACTAAAATTAGATTAAACATCTGCTTCTTTTACACACAACGGCACACAGCATACGTCCCTCTCCAATAAGCATCACATTGCAAACGAAACCAAAGCCAAAACCGAAGAATCGAGCGTCCATTTCCTAAATTACCGAATTACAAATCTAATCCTACTTTACTATCTCCGCTACTTTATGAGCGAGTTCCTTCCTCCTCTGTACACATTACGCGCACTCTTGCGCTACATCCAGACTTCGGAGGCGGTCCGCAGTCCAATCCGCGCCGCGCGGGGAATTAGGGCAATATAGATGTCCATGAAGCGTTCGAAGCTGCGGCTCGCGCCACTAAAGCAGAGTTACGCTAATGCTTACTTATTTGTTTCGCTTGCTCTTTTTTTTCCGAGCCCCGAGCGCCGTGATCGTTGGTTACGACTTCTTTGGGAATGGCCAGTGGCCGAGTGCAATACGTCGCCCACCCCGGCGTCTCCCCCCCTCCTAGAGCGTAGGATAGTTGCTTTCCGTGTAACATCTGCGATCGCTTATTTCACGGTTATCGCGGAGATGCGCTTTTTTATAGGAACTTAGGGTGCGTGCGTAGGGATAGATTGATTTTTAGGATTATGGAGCGGTCTGCTTTATTGATATATTTAGGTGGGGGGATGCGGGGCTCTTTCGGTTGGGAAATTAGCAGTTTTATGGTCAGCTGGAGAGAGTACTTGAAATTTCTATTTATTTTGTGTATTCTGATGCTTATTTGTATGTATTCTTAGAAAATCTGAAATTTTTGGGTCCTCGTCTAGTAAATTAATGTAATTTATAGATACCCTATCAAATAAAAGATAAAATATTAGGATCTTCAGTTTCTTTTTAAGACAATTAATATTTTGTTTATTAATCTATTAATTGTATAGATCATATAAAATTTTCTGGTAAATTTTACTATAGTTTTTTTTATAGTTCTAGTAAATTCGATATGTAGTATAGTAATTTTTCTCTTACTTACTACCCTATCCCTTCGTTTCTAGAGAACATAGTCATTTGATTAAAAAGAATTTGATAATCAAACGTATTTTAAATATTTAAAACAGAAATTGCAATTTTCATGCAGAAGTTTATTTTATTTTAATACTAAAAGTGTTTTTTGTCCTAATAGAAAATAAATTATGACTTGAGGTCCAACAAAATTTAACTAAATTTAAATAATTAGGCGTGAACGATTAACTTTTGAGCGTTTAATTTAGGTTGATCAAATCAAAACGAACCTTTTCACCTCTTTTCACCAAATATAAAGCAAAACGCTTTATACGCAAACACAGCGTTCAAGCATCGTCGCGGCGACGTAAATAAATTCGTGGAGAGGCCTCTTTTTTGCCGCTCGAGGAGACACCTCGAGCGCTCTACACCGACACTGAAGCAAACCACTCTTTCTCTCTCACCGGTAAAGACCCTTAATAAAAATCCCAATCTAAACAAGCTTAATTTACGCCCGCCACATAATTACTTACCCTGCGGAGCTTCGCCTTTTTCTACCCGGGACTCAAGCTCTGCAGCGCCGTGACGCAGCAGCAGCAGCGAGGGCTGGCCTGGCTTGGAGGGCCCTCTGAAAAATCTAAGAGGCGTAAAGCATTAAAAGGGTTATATAACATTCATTACGCGAGCGGGTCAGCCTTTGTGAAATTTCCCTTGGAAGCGCCCGCGCGCGCGCGCTCGACTTTTCCGCCTCCTTATTCCACGCCCCTTCCCTCCACGGCTTTTTGGACGAGAGAAAGCTCGCTCTCTCACCTTCACAATGATCCAGTACCCCGCCCCCTAGGGAGAGAGAGAGACTGTCACGTGAACGCTGTCGCCGAACAACGGGGGCACGAGAGAATAGGAAAGAAAGGGTTGCTGTTGGGCTGTACCATCGGGGCGCGCGAAATTTTTCATGAAACGTAACTTTTGTAATCTTGGAATAGAAGCGCTTTTTGCTCGTGTCACGAATGAAATTTTTAGTTTTTTAAGTTTCCGTGAATTTTGAGGTTTTTTTCTGGCGCTGTGTTCAAAGAACTTGGCGTCACGTTTTCGAGATTTTTCGAAACACGCGAAACGCGTTACTCACTTTTCTACGGAAAACGGCTTAACTTTGAAGATAATTACTATTTTTATTACTTTTTATGATTCATATAAAAATTACTTATTCAACCCCACTGAAACCACCAACCAGCCGCCAAACCCACAAAAACGCACCTTACTCCAGCCGAAAAGGACTCCTCACTCCACAATTTAATTCCGATTAGGCGCAACAATGGCCGAGCGGCCCGTGGCGGCGCGTTTAATCTAAGAGAGCGAGAATAGCGCCCGGCCAGTGCCATTAAGCCAGGGAAAGAAGAGTATAGCCCGCTGCGAGGCGGCCGCCGCACGAAGACGAGAAAATGAGAGAGGTAGAGCGCAGGATGAACGGCCGGCGCGAGGGCGAACTCTGATGAAGATGTCGCACACGCCGGGGACGAGCACCGAGATTACTAGGGGCTAACGCGCGCTCACACCCCCCGAGGAGAGCGCGCGTGATAATTGCTTTATTTGACATCGAGAAATAATGTACCGGACCGGAGAGGCTAGCGAAAGAGGTTGGGAGAGTCAAATTACGCGAGCCTCCTTTCTCTCTCTCTCTCTCTCTCTCTCTCTCTCTCTCTCTCTCTCTGTCCTTGTGATTCACGCGAGATCGTGTAGGTTCCGTGTTAAGGTGGAGTCGAGCGGGTAATGCTCGTAGGGTTGGAGCATCGATCAAGAAAATAGCGGGTTGTAGAATAGATTCCCATTTCGGGGAGGAAGGTTGATAGTGGTGTGTTATTGTTATGGCGATGTAAGTGGCTTTTATTATTTTTTGGGAGTGATTCTTAGTGGCGATGTACGTTAGTCAAGAGCATGTCGTAGGAATGAATTAATTCTTTTTATTAAAAAAAATGTTATTTCTATTATTCGTGTAGTACAATCATTAATAAATCTTGACTATACTTAAAAGATACAAAATAAAAGAAAACATACAAAATATTGTTGGTTGCATAAATAAGTTTAATAAAAACAATATCAATCTTTTATTTTCCTTTATTGAAATTCCATCTAAAAAATTCAAACTAACAGTAACATTTATAAAAAATATTCAATTCACCCATCCCTTTCAGAAGCGCTATTACTTTTTCGAATAAACAAAAACATCTCCTCTCAATCTTTCTCACGCGCGCTCTAAAAATGATTTTCCCGCGATTTTCCGCGTGCTCGGAATTCATAACTTATCCGCAGCAACGTCCATCCCCCTCCCCAGGCCGCATCGCGCATATGGCGTTCATCGGTCACTATGCCTACTTATTCCCAGCTTTCCATCTCCGCGGTCATCCTACTCTGAAAAATTTGTATGCCGAACCACCCGCGCACTCGTAAATTTGCGTCTTTTCGGCCGGCCTTAGTGTACCCAAACGCCTGCGTATATACACGTACATATGTGAGTGCGGGCGGCCAAACTGGGCAGGGGAGCCACCAAGGGTGCATTTCATCTTCGGGCGTCAGCCCGGAGACCGATCGACGCCAGCGGACGTCGGATCATCCGTCTTTTATCGGGACGCCAGAGAGTATAGGTGCGCTGGCTTTTAGAGAGGTGGGTATCAACTTTTGCCATAATCGAAACAGGCATTCCTTCTTTGCGGCCGGCGCCGCTATCCCTCTGGACTTCAGGACTGGGGAATGTTTCATCATTCGGACGCGGGGCTCCCTCAAATAGAATTTTATTATCGATACTTTCTGGCTTTCGTTCCGCGCGGATCGGACGTGCGCGCACGTACCGGACCGTTAAAAATTCTATTTTCGTATGTGAGCCGAGATTTGGGAAAGTTTTTCTTTTAGCGTGGGGGGAGAGATTATCTCTTGTGGGACGCAATAATTAACATATTTGTCTCACTGGGCACGGGATTGCTGTGGGTGGAAATTGATGAATTAAGCAGATTCGGATTTGGAAAAGTTATCGTAGTGTTTGTGCAGATATGAATTCGGTTTGGTTTAATAATAAAACTTTATTTGTGTAATAATAATTTAGTATCTGTATTCATTGTAGCTTGATATTTGTTTCAAGCATCCCACCAAAGTAACAATTATTTTGTAAGTAATTATTTCATAATTTTAGTACAATATTTATGTATTTAATTGATATATTTATATTTATTCGTAAAAGGATATTAATATAGAGCTAGATATACTATATGTAACTACATAAAAAGTATTGCATACCATAAGAATAATGAACATGTATACACACAAATGATAGAATATTATTTTTTTTTATCAAGAAACATACGTAATAATTATTTTCTAGAAATATCATTATGTATGTTTCTATGTAAAGGTATATCTCGTTATGATTTTATTTATAAGATCCATCAAGATTTCATTTAGAAACGAAAAGATGTATTTCTTCATACTGAGATAATTACTTTGCTATTGGAAGATGAGCTATTAATAACTATTAATAATTATTAATAATTATTAATTTGATATATTAATATAGTACACTATTCTCTTAAATAATTCTCTACTAATATGCTTATATAATTAGTCTTAACAAACTCCCTCTTTTTTTCTTTTTTTCACTCATTGCAACCATTTTGCACTAACCTACCAAAAAAGTATATAAATAAACCAAACGTACATCGCGTATACTCGCTCACTCATTGAAAAGCCATTAAAAATAGGGAAAATAACCGGCTGGTTAACACCGCAATTACGCGGCGAAACGACTCTCTCTTCCTCCCATTTGCGTAAATGATTATTAAGCCAGCGAGCTTGGCTCTGCGGTGCTGCGCGCGTGGTGAATAACAATAAAAATAAGGAGAGAGAGAGAAAGAAAGGAGGAAAAAAGAGAGAGCATTGGCGATGCACGCGAGAACCCGGCGAAAGAAAGCGCGCTGAGGGGGCGTAGGTATTTTTGCGGTTTGCCCGAGAATAATTTAAGACCGCATGCGCGCTCGGTAATACGCGGCAAGCGGTAAATTCGAGGCCGTTTTGGGGAGGAGGTGAGCGGTACAAGGCACCCGTTTATCGTGCGTATTCGCCACGCGATGAGGCGCAACTTCGGGTTATGCCGATATGGAAACAAAGAGTCGGTGGTCGAAAGAAACAAGGAAGGTTTAGTCTCGCCGATCGGTGAACTATACATCGATATTAGCGATTAAGTATGTGCGTTAAAAGATTATACTAAGTATCAAATCATGTTTTCCGATAAAATATTGTTCATTGAGTTAGATTGAAAAAAGCAAGAGAAAATATCATTTTTATAAGTATGAATATACTTATATTTATTTAAATATGATTATAAATATAATTATTCGCTTAGTAGATGTAATGTACTTTTTTATATGTTATACGTATACAAAAAGTTCTAATCCAGGAAAATAAATCGCGACGACTTCCACATACGTAATCTCAATTTCTCTCCACTCTCTCCTCGTTCCGCCATAAACATCCTCGTATTTAACAAAACAAAAGCAGAAAAAAGCAGCGACAGCCTCGGGAATTATTAATAAAAATAATATTCCGAGAAAAACATCGTGAATTACGCACGACCGACGCGCACACACCAAGGGACGAGAGAAAGCTCCTCGACGGCGGAGAAAGGAAAGTAGCAGACGGCTCAGGTGTTTCTCGCCGTGGGGTAATGGACGATGCCCGCTCTTTCTCTCTCTCCCTCCTGGGCGTTGAAGGGAGGGGGGGGGGCAAAACCGCGAGAGCCTCGCGCGTCACCCCCTCATCAAAGCCTGATCGATGTAATATACGTGTATATGTATATATACGCTTTCTTTCTCTCTCCGAGTGTTACGCACGACCTTCTGCTTTTACGCAGCTCGCCGAGCGTCTGGGATCAGCGAAAATCGATGAGCACGTGGAGGCGCATCGCGGGGGTTATGCGAGCGAGCACCCGCTTTTTGCGGTTTTTCTTATTTTCATGATTCGATGCGTTTGCGCTGGTGCGATATATATAGCTGCGCGGTGAACGAAAGTTTTGCTCGGACGCGCGGTTGGTTTCGGCGAAGCTGTTAGTCGAGATGAAGGTGTAGTGGTATCGATGCGCTTTAATTGCGCAAGTTTTATGGTTTCGGTGAAATGATAGTGTATATTCTGTTTTTAAATTTTGTTGAAATTGTTTGGATGTGATAAAGATGATTAAGGAATGAGTGTTTTTAGTGATAGTTATTAATAAAATTTGATTTGTTATTTCTAAATGTTATTTATCATTGAGAAAAAAGACATCTGTATTATTTTTGCGCACATGTTCCATATGGTGTCGTACATTTTTCTCATGGGCATAGACGGGAGATGAATAATTTTGTTTGTGGTTTAAAGTGCATTGAATTATTTAGGCTGCTTAATGGCGGCGTGTGAGGCAATTTTTTCGCGAAAAGCGTGAAGCACCATTCGTACAACAACGTTTCTTATTTATTATTCACTTCACAACTTACACCTATTCCAATGAAAAAGAGCTGAAAATGGTAATCTCAGATATACAATTTAAAAATACATTATAATTCTAGAAAGAATAAATTTTAGTCTTACGCAAATTTTCCATAAACAACTACGAAATCCAGTCACCTACAAACCATAAGTAAAGACCTCGGTTCACCAAAAAAGCCTTCACCTCATCCCGCACCCTATAGCGAATGAAAAAGCAGCTCAGCCCTCCGCTCTTCCACGTTTTAATCCACTC
This sequence comes from Eupelmus azureus, assembly GCA_030522685.1. Classification (NCBI taxonomy): domain Eukaryota; kingdom Metazoa; phylum Arthropoda; class Insecta; order Hymenoptera; family Eupelmidae; genus Eupelmus; species Eupelmus azureus. The sequence goes on from JAPYZA010005435.1 coordinate 17,917, forward strand.
TCAGGATTTCTTCCGGCTCTCTGCGGCTCGAAGGCGGTCAAACAGCCAGTGATCTACGTGTACACGCGTATCGCTTACCCACGGCAAACGCAAGCTTTTCCTCTATTCACGCCGGCAAACCTCTTTTGTTACATCCAGAGCGCAGAGCGAACTCCCCCATTAACGCAGCCGCGAAATTACAAAAATAACACTTGTCCCGCGCGCCGGTGCGAGCGAGACTCTCTCTAGTTAAGTAAAATTAAGGCACGAATTTTCGCTCCGCGATATACGCTTGCCGTACTGAGCAAGGGGGTTCTCGTTCCGGCCCTCCCTAATATACGTTACACTTTGGCTCTTTCTCTCCGCCGTCCCTTCGCTGGACCCGTGGCGTAATACTCTTTCGCGCGACCTTCGTTTGTCGCGCCCGACGAGCGAGCCCGAGCGGTATTAAATATTTACCTTTCAATGAATATGCAAATATAATTATTTACGCGCAATTTGGGCGTTTTTACGCGCCTTGCCGTGGGGTCGCGCGCCCGCGCGCCGGACAATTCTCGAGGAGCGTGGAAGAGAGAGCGAGAGGCATATACGCGTACGTACACGTTGAGTTGACGTTTTAAACGAGGGTGCGTAGGAGGTCGAGGTGTGTGGAGCGTAAAGTACCGGAATAACGAGGATTCAATTTTTATAATTAGTTTTTTTACGCGCCAGGGAGCGACGTGTTTGTCTCGTGGACGGGTGGTGATTTTTTCATGAGCATAATTTTAGACGTGATATGGGGCTTGTTTAGGGAGTTTGGATTGCGAGTTTTTTGGTTAAACTTTTTGATACTTAAATAAATAATATCGCTAGACGAGTGTTTTCGTATCGACATACTGGAAATATTTATGTAAGAAAAGCAGTACCAATCTTGGAAATTTCATGAAAGGACGAAAATCTATTCTCCGTGTCAACAGGAGTATACGTCTGAATATTACACATAGGAATCGACATGTCTATTGGCCTGGCAAACGCGCCGAAAGTAGACGAGCGAACGCTCGCGAAAAGTGCCCAAGAGAGACAGGGTAAAATGAAAAGGAAGCTAGCACGCCAAGTGTTTTGGCAATATCGCCGAGTGGATATATAGAAAACGCGTCGCGAAATAGATTTGGACGGGCTCGGGTGCGCGCGGTAAAAATAGATTCGGGCTGGAATCGATGCGTGAAGCTCCCTGCTGGAAAAGCCAGCCTGTTTGAAAAGTTTTGATGCAAATAACGGAAGTAGTGGCCCAGAGAGTTTTTACGTCGGTGAATGCAGAAGATAATATAGTTCGGGAGTTCCTGTGCTGTTTGAGATTATGGAAAGATATTTTTTAGGCAGGAACAACGTCTCTTAGTATAGGCAATGATTGGCTTGAATTTCAGATTGTAGCATTGATTGTATCTGTATTTGTAGCTGCAAACTTTTAATGGAATATGGGGATAAGAAAAAAATTGAGCATTCACAAACACGCACTGTGAAAAATATTTTTCCGAAAG
>JAPYZA010005436.1:0-14662 GCA_030522685.1 Eupelmus azureus
AAATTAATCGCCGCTGATCATACATATTCATGTCTTATTCATGCCTCAGCCGACGGAATAGTCGAATCAAAACATAAAAAGAATCCTCTAGACACACACGCGCAGACATCGCCAGTATTATACCTCTTCAAAGACCTGACGCACGCATCATTACGGCCGCGACTCTGTCAAAAGCGCGGACTTAAGAATTATTTTTATCGCCGGCAACGAGCCGAAAGCAACAAAGCTCCGAGAAGCCACGCAGCTAACCGCAAAGAAGACGAGCCTCGAAGGGCCAGCAACAGCGAAGGTACAGCGATCTCTCCTTCGTCTGTACACACACACACATATACCTACGCATCGAGAGAGGCGTATAGTTGAAGGAACGGCCCCAGCAATATCCTTGCGCTCAGCAGCGACGGAGAGGGAATACAGCACAAAGAGATAAATAGGGCAGAGAGCGTGCCGAAAGCCGCGCGAGAAGGAGACGAGAGAGAGAAACTTTTTAAGAGCTCGCTCTCGTGTATACATGTATGTGTAAGCGAGAGAGGCGAGTGGGAGAGAGAGCGAGGAGGAGCGGAGGGTCAGCAACCCGCGAGGAGCAACAAACTGGCTAGCCGACGACGACGACGAAGCGGCGCGCAACCTCTCCTCTCTTTCTCCTCTCCGACTGCTCTCTGTGTGTGCGCGCGTTCGCAGCTGTGCTTTTTCTAGACGCCTCGTCTGGAGCGAGCCGCAACCTGTTCGCGAGAGAGAGGAAAAAAGGAGAAGAGCCGGAGAGCCCCCGCACTCGCGGCCACATGAGCGCACGGTGTGTGTGTGTGTGTATGTAAACAAAAACAAAGCGCGCGCGATAATCGAAGCCGTTCTGGAAAGTAGCTGGTGTAGTGGTGCTTGATTAGGACTTGTTGGAGTGCGGGTATGGGTTTTGATGTGGGGAGAGGTGGAGAGAGTGGTTTGGTGGTTTTAAAAGTTGAGGGTGGGGCGAGAGTTTTTGGAGCTCCGTGGGTGATTTAAGGCGCTGCGCGCTTAGGCGATGTTTGAAAACAAAGGCAGAGGCGGTATTATTTTAGTCCGGACTCGAGCGTTCCGACGTTTCCGCGGCTATTTATAAATAAAATTAAGAGGCGCAGAGGGAATGTTAACAGTGTGCGTGTGTTCCGGAAATTTTTGTGTTTTAATGATATCTATAAATATTGTATTAACTAAGTGGCTGAATGTGGCAGGCTTATCTTTATCTTACTACTGTGTTAATATTTGTCGATATATAGAATTTTAGATAAACGGCCAGAGTCCAAGTCAGCATATAATTTTTTTGGTTTGTGAAAAAGAAGCTTAGTGTTTTTATAGTGGTAATTTGAATCTGGATTAATGAAAAAAATCTTGAAAAGATTAGATTTTTTTATCAATCGGTCTCGGTAGTAGTATTGCACACACGTATTTAACAGCTGTTTCATTCAAAATAATTCAATTTTTTTACGGATTGAAATTTTGGACTTTAAAAAAGAAACTCCATTGTGATATATGATCTGTATATATTAGAGATGATAGAATTAGTTCAAGTAACCCTCAATTAAAAAGTTTCATGTAATCTTTAAAATTTACACTCCAATCTTAATTACAAAACATCAATATGTACCTTCCCAAAACTTATAAAAACAACATCGATTTTCACACCGAATTAACTCAGCATCAACCCACCCATCACCAAAAAAATTCCTTCCCAATTTGCTAGACCCGCTTATAAAACAAAGTCCCTCTCTTCAGTCACAACTACACTCACACAACTGAGATCGAAGCGAGAAAAATCGGGAGCGCGCGATACGCTTGATAAGCGCGCGTGACCCAGCGCTCGAACTTTCAGGCTTGTCTTTTAGCTCTCTCCCTGCCTTGGGGACGTAATCGTCTCTTTCCTCGTAGTCTTCGTCATCGCCTGATCTTTCAGCAAGGCATACCCGCTTCCATACCAACTCTTGTGCTTTTCATTACACTCTTCCAAAGCATCGACTTGAAAAAACTAATAAAACCATCCTGCCACGCATCTCTGTAGAGAACCGATTAACGATGATTCACGAAGAAACGCTCATTGCACCAGTCTTCACGTGATGCTCGCCTCGTCGATTAAGCTTCATAATCATCAGCTTCCGAGCGTTAAACCAACCACACGAACGTCTCGAATTCGGAAAGCAATCCGGGAATTCGAGGCGCGAATCTAGGAGGCTCTTCAGCGCGCTCTAGAGGTGTACACGCGCCGGAATCATAATCCATTCTAATGAAGGCAATTAGCCGCACTTGAACCGAAGTGGCTTTGTATTAGCATTTTAATTGGAGCTAGCTGCGCGCGGAGAGCTCCCGGAAAATTAGGGTACCTCGCTAATGCGCGAATAAAGAATTAGCGGGGAATCTGGCCGGGAAAATAACGAAACGAGGAGGAAGAAGCTTATTTCAGCTGCTGCGTGAATTAAAAAATATATACGCCGGCCTGGCGGAAGAGATGAATTTATCGCGGCAGGCTTGTACGTGCAGTTTTTTCAGTCGTTCTTTTCAAACATTGGGGAAAATTTAAGTTGAAGCAGCTTCTGGTGATTATTTGATACTGTGGTTCCATCGAAACGATTATTTATTTAAAACAATGTAGCCAATTACCAGAAACGAAACTGTCGATCGCAAACATCCGAGCGCTCCTGCGAGCAATCAGGATTTTCGTTTTTCTCCCGCTACCGGCATTAGCATCGTCATAAATAATTCACCGACGCGCGATGTCGCATTATGCGTCAGACCATTAATTATTTAACATCCGACCAAACATTTATGAATTTCACTACGCCCCCGCAGCTCGAAGAACAAACGTCCTGCTACCCCCTCCAAGTACTTAAAATCCAAGCCAGCTGAGATCTCCCGCAGATTTACATCCACCAAGCCTCTCTAAAAAAAAAAGTGTCAAAAGTTTTATGCACATTATACAGCGGGGCGCGCGCAATCTCCCCGTGCTCTTATCAATAACGGCACTCCAGCTAAGTTTCCCCGCTTACGGCTTTCAAGACGGCCTCAGCAGAGAGAGGGCAATGCTTCGTACGTGTATATGTATACGCGCACACATACGTATATAGACGTGACCTCGGAGCTAACGCTCGCTTATCGGCCGCGCGCAGAAGTAGGGGGAGAGCTTTGGTTACGTGTATACGGGAAAAAGCGGGGAGGCTACGCAAAAATCCGTGGGTATGTATCCTTGGAGCCCTTCGGGATGTAGACGCGGGGTGTAGCTCTCTGCGCGCGTCTAGACGCGAGGGGAAATTTTGGAGGTAGAGAGAGAAAGGGACGGAGCTGCTGGTTTGAGAGAGGGAGAAAGATGTGGCTTTGGGGCGAGGAAGGAGCGAGGAGAGGGGCAGAGAGCCTGACTGCTACAGAGGGTTTAGGGGGGCCGATATATTTTGGCGAGTCCATGACCTTTCTCTCTCTTTCTCCGTCTCGCTCCCTGCGCGCTGGGAGAAGGACCTTGTGCTGGGAGAGTGAGTGTGTGCGTGCGAGTGTGTGTGTACCGTAGTTGGAAGGGTGTATGCTTATACAGCAGACTGATTTTGGATGTGAAATGTCTGTGTTGAATTAATCATATGTTGATACGTCACAAGTAATGAGACACTCGCGTTTATCTACTTGAAAATACTGTTATTATAAATACACAAATTGTTAAGGATCATCGGAAAATTGTGAAAAATTATGTTTTATTTACTTCCATTACATTCACCTTTGAATAATGTTACATGCACTCAATTTAACAACTGACTAAAATTAAATTAGTGTACATGGTATATGTGGAATAAATTTTCAAGTATTAATATTCTAGTTGTTTATATACTGTCTCAGATGCCATATGAAGTGCTAAAGTATCATTTTTTATCTGTTAGATTAACCATCAAATTTACTGAAAGAGAAAATGTGTCTATGTGAAAGGCTCATCTTTCTTCTGTTTTAATTTCTATAATAAGCAGTCGTTTAAACTCTAGTTTTATCACAATACTTTCATCTGCATGTTTTGATTGACTTAAGTATGCGAACTGCTCTTACAGCAACAATCTACAGAAAAGCTTTGTAAATATCAATCACGGCTAGAAGGAGTCCACTGTCAGAGTAATTGTTATAAATTCAATGTCCGTAAATGCTCAAAGTTTTGTTTGTGAATGTTACTTATATTTATTAACATGATTCGATCAATGCCGCTTCAAATTGCTTTAGCACTGTATTTTTCATGTAACATTTTAGGACCATCCATCATCTTATCTTAGCACTGACGATAATTATAATTCCTGTGAATGCTCGACTTGCTAGCAAAACAAAAAATTTACAAACTAAGCAAATAAAATACATAGTCGAAAGCTAACAAAGTCAGTAATAGTCACAGCCTCCTATACACATAAGCGTGTATCCACAGTATGCCTCCCCACTTCTTCCAGGATCAGATGTTGACCGCGGCCTTTTCGTACCTTTTCTCTCCTCTCCTTCGAGAACCTTCATTCTTCCCTCCGTCCTCTCGCTTATCGGCCCGCCGACAGCCATCAGCTGTGTGCGTGGACCCGTCGTCCTGCAGCACCCTCGTATATATACATATATATGTATATTTTTTCACCGTCTCGCTCTCTCTCTCTCTCTCGAAACACGAGAGCCTCTCGCGTCTCTCCGGGAGGGCCCTGGTCCTTCCTTCGGGCGCGAAAGAAACAAGGCCAAGAGGAGCATTGAGTCTGTGTGCGCTTCTTTCGCCTGCGAGCGGTTGTATACGTGTATACACGTACGAGCCGTTCTGAAAACGTAGGCCCTTGTCGACTCTCTCTCTTTTTCTCTCGAAAGAGAGAGAGAGAGAGAGGGTATAGGTGTATAATACGAGGCCGCAGAACCCGAGAGCTGCTGAACCGCCTCCCTTTTTTATATACACACTCACACACACGGACCCAGAGCTTGTTTCTTTTTGGAAACGAGCGAGATGTATACTCGTTGCCAAATTCGGACGTGAGAAAGAGCGATGGATATCGCTTACGGCCGGGAGACGCAGCTTATATAGCACGGAGATTTAAAGAGACACACAGGCTACTTGTCGCGTGCGTACTTGGATTAACGGGCTTTCTTTCTTCCTCGTTTGTACGTGAGCGCCTCGATGATGATGCACGCGCTGTATATACGTATACAGAGCCACACGCTGTGTGCATGCGCTCGGACTTTTTATATCCGGGCGCGCGGAGCCGAGTAAAGCACGAGCAACGTCTTCATGTGCTTTATTAATGTGTTAGCACGGTTCAGTAACCCTTCGTGACTCTAGTTAACAGTCTGTGTATAACACGAGGGAAGCTCGCCTGCTCGCGAGATCCGATGAGGAGATATATGCTTGTGTGTGTGTATGTGCACACACGGACATGCCAGTGCTGAGCGAAGTGCACGCGTTGTAATTAATTTGGCTTTCCCCCCCGCTCTCTTTCTCTGTGAAGCTTTTCATTGCAAGCAGGGGACGTTGATTCACGGCCGCTGCTGCTGCTGCTTTCGCGGGAGAGAGAGAAAATCGACGGATATCGACGATCGTGCGACTGAGCTGCCGGGTGTGGATGTTTGCAGTGAGTTATTTTTGTGAGGGAGATTTAGGGTCGGTCGTGTGTATGTGTGTTGTAATGTTGCTGGCTTGAATAAATAAGTTACTGGTAGAGCCGCATCTTTTCGTGTTTTTATTCTAATTTTTCGATGTGAATGGTGAAGAAGAAAATGTAAAACGCTCGTTAAGTTTTCCTGTTCGTGATGCTATACTCGCGCGTATCAGATTTTTCTTTAAACCTCTGAATCTGTTAATTTTGTAGAAGAAAATGCAAATAAATTATTGTAATGCGGCAGCCTTATTCAGCCTGCGCTTACCTTTTTCATGTTAATCGGATAATTCTCATTATTCATCATATTAAATTTACATATTTACATAGGGAATAATTTTATTGCGTCATTTTTCGATTCTTTGTAGAAAATAACAATGGAAGGGATTAATGGGATGGCATGAATTGACTTTGTCTAAATTTTCATCTAACGAGATAGTGGCAGTTGTCTTCAATAATTATTCACTAAACTCACCCGACTTTAAAATTTACTAAGATTTTAATAAAAAGGAGTATTAATTTACATCATTGCTGTAATGATTAAAGAAAGGAAGAAAAGTATTTTTTTAATTTATATGAGTACGGATTATCTAACTGTCAATTAAAACTCGTTTTCAAAGATAAAAAAAAATCTATATATTATCTATATTTCAAAAACGAACCATTAATGTACGTCTTATGCTTGTACTAAAAAACGCCTAACATATTAAAAAGCAGATTTACCAGTAATGACATGTGATTATCTTTGACTTACATTAAACAAATATATTTAGATTTAAAAAAGTCTCATTCTTAAGCTATGATGACGCATAAGATTTTTCATTTCAACGACTCTTGAAAATATTACAAATCATTTCCTAGAGCTACTTTAACTACTAACTCAATAGATCATTGAATTTGACTACTACTTAACGATACAAAATACAAGTTACTTTACAGATTTAAAATAATTTAAGTTTATAAAAAATATTTTTTTCCAAGGCTCCACAGGAAGTTTTTTTTAATCACGACTAATCTTTTAACATAAGAAGCTGATTACGTGTCATCATAAACTTATCTAAGATATGTAATTACATGACGTGGAAAAAGACGTGATGGTACAATAATAGAGAAGCGGCTCTAAAAAAATCTACGTTAATTTACAATAAAGTCCTTCAACGAACATTAAGTCACCAAATTAAAAAGAAACCATACATTACTTCTCCTTATAAAATATTTACAAAACGCTTATACCAATAAATATTATCCTGCACTTCCAGCCTGCTAAGAATCCAATAATAGCTTTCAATACCTTCCTCAACCCAGAACCCGTTCACAATAGACAACAATCGCTAAAAAAATTTCGCCCTGAAAAGTGTATTAAACGTCTATCCACTAACACAGCTCTCTACACTCGCTCTTCTCGTATAGATAAGCGCGCTGGAAGATTTAATATGGAAAGTCTCGGTAGGCGCGTCGCTCGCTAAGGCATAACGGTGAATTATCGCAATGGATCTGCAGAGACAATATAAGAAAGGCGCTCGCTCACGAGAGAGAGGGAGAATCATGAAAGCCGTCCGCTTCCAGGGGACGAGTCACACGAAAAGTCGTGCCGCTTTAGTCAACGATTTTTATGAGACTTCCTCTCTGCCCTGGCTTTTAGAACGGGCTGAGTATATATCTTAATTGTCGTGCGCGCATCGCTAGGTTAGTATATAAGAGGCGTCCTGTGCTTTGCATACACTCGGCTGCTTTTATTTTTCGCAGAATTGCGAGTGTGCTGTGAAGCTTGGATGAGACGTCGAAGAGACTTTCTTTATGAGAGAGGAGAGATGTTGAAAAAGGAAAACGAGGTCGGTAAGTTGATAATGGAAAATCGTTTATTTTAACGGGCGAAGGAAATGGGTCAAGCGTGTTTCGGTATCGTAGGAAAATCATAACGAGCGCGTCGTTTGGTATCGTCGATTTAATGGTGCAGCGATACTATCTCTGGGAAGATTTGAATTTCGTTCAATTCGCGAGAGTTTTTAGTTTCGTCTAAACTTACGCGGCGAGTATCGTGACTCTGGCAGAAGGAATCGGATTTTGATGAGGTTTCGGATAATGTTTCCTGGTACCTACGAATGAAACTGAGTTAAAACGAAATACAAAACTGAATGTCCTTTAATTATTTTTACCTTTCATATCAAAACCTTCAAACGAACCCGAACGAAAATCTCATCAAATTAAAAAAAAATCTCCCCTCCAAGCAAGCCCGAAAATCCACTATACATCATTGCCCAGACAAACTTAAATCAACCACAGAGCCAACAAGTGCCCGAAGTAACACGCATCAGCCGAGCAATCGACGCTCTCGCCTGCGGCCAAACTTCTTCAAGCGCATCGCAGCCCACTGGTAACAGCCTCTACCTATATACCCAAACGTCCGCAGCAGCTTCTGGTCTATACGCATCTGGCCGCGCGCTATTTTCGGCTGCAGCGCGGAACGCTATGCGCGCGCGGCTGCCGTATTGGGATCGCGTGGCCGGATGCCGGAGTTTCTCAAGATCACTCGGCACAGAGCGAATAGTGTCGCAGAAGAGAGAAAATGCTTTTGAGAGAGGACAGAGCGAGGAATCACGAGGCTAATGCTGTGGGAGGTATGGTTTGGGTTTATGCGGGAGAAGGAAGAGCTTTTTGATTTTTATGCTGGGTGGATTGGCTGGAGGATGACAGATGTAAGGTGGTTATTTGCGGTTCGGGGTCGGCTGGGGTGGGAGGGTTCGGAGGCTGAGAAGAGGTTTTGAAAATGTAGTGTGCGGGGAAATGGATAGGTGCTTGATGAGAGAGAATATTTCTGGACTTTTTTATTTTTGTTTTTATGGGGCTGTCAAGGTGAGGTTTATTTTCTGAATTACGGGCGCGGTGCTATTAATATGTGCTTATCAATTTGAAAAATACACGGGGAACTTGTATTTATAAGTTGATGAATTCATAAATAATATTAAATTTTTAACATAAATTTTACTGAATCTATTTGGAAATCTATAAATGTATTTTTGGGTAGATGAGTTAACATGTAATAATATACAACAGCTTCTTAAGAAAATGAAAAAAAGGAAAAAAATTCTTATGAAAAAATTTTTAAAAGATTCAAGGTGAGTGAACTTGACAGCTGCTTTTTTGACGCTTAACCTTGTATTTGAACGTTCAGGTTGGCAAGGGAACATGAACGCAAACAGATTTCAAAAGATGCTTAATGGATTTTGATTTATCATGGTTTTTTATGTACTTTGTTCACGTCAAAAAAATATACGTTTTCAGTTCCTAGTATTGCCTTATTGTTTAGAAAAAGTTGTTTTATAATATCATTCTTTTATATATAAAAAGAATATAAAATGACTTCTTTTTTTAATAATTCTTCTAAAAATAATAATACTTTTCTAAAACAACATTTTGTAATAGAAGCTGAGAATGATTGATTTGCAAACATTAAGTACGAATATAAAAACATATTTGTATTTAATAATTTACAAATTCCACAAAATTAGGATTCTGATGAGTCCCATAAAAATAGTCAGACCTAATATTACCTGAGACTACCCTTATTTAACAATCTTTTATTTTCATCAGCCAATTATCGATAACAACCCAACTGATCTTCCTCACTACCATCACATCTCACCTCGACACTAAACACTAAACTAAAAAACACCTACAAATCCAAGTAACTCAATTAAACCCACCAGCTTCAATTCCTCTAATAACTCTCATTCTCCTACATTCACCAAAAACCTCGCAACCACCACTTCTATTCTCCTCTCTCCAACGCAACCCACCCACGTGATGTCACTGACGATAATCCCTTCCATACCAGGGGGCGAGAGAGAGAGAGAGCAGCTTATCGAAGGGCTTTACCCAGACTCGTGCCCGTCCAGCTCTCTCTGCGGCAGCACAAGGTAACATCGTGCGTCAGCTCCATCCTCTGTCTCTCTCACTCCAGTTTTTCCATTCCCTCTAATTGCGCCTCCCTCTCACGGACGCGCCGCGTGCTTATATAGCCTTTACGTAATGACACACGCGTAAAGTCAGCGCTTTTTACGTAATGCAAGAGATGAGGCCCGCCGTTACGCGAGACTGTCCCGTGTGTCATAATTTCCTATATCCGCGAACCTCGCCCCTTCTTTTGATCCTCTGGTTCTGATTCGCGCTGCGGTGCGTTACGCCGCTGTGGCTTCAGGCTGATTTGTATCGAGGTTCATGTTTGGACGTGGTAATAGACGCCGCTAATGAGCTGTGCGAGCGGCGTTACGCGCTAGCCCTGTGGTCTATGTATATATTCTGGTGAGTGGATGTATACGCGTGCTATGGTAAAGTACCCGCACGTGCGTGGTCTGGTGATAACGAACGATTTTATTGGATTTGGTGGAACCTGGGTAAATGATGTTTCGCACTTTCGTTAAGGACTTTCTTTTTTAAAAGTTGATTTAAAATTATTATGCTATATCTTTTGGATTTGTATTAGTGTTCTTCGAGTTCCAGTCAGACTTATCATTTTAAAGTTCAGAGAATTCTGTTATGCAAATGGCACGAGCGAGAAATCCTGCGTCTTAATAGCACTGAACTGAATATTAAATCATCTCGACGCAATTGAATTGCGAACATAAAATTTAAATGAGCCGCTCGAATCGAATTTCACGCGGGGACATAATTGCGTACCAGGAAATTCTATAAGAATCCTTTAATTAATGAACTGTCTTCCACTATTGCGTATCGATTATATCCGCAGACCAGCTCCCCACTTTTAATCCCATATTCCACTGAACCGAAACAACAAAAAGACTCTCGCGATTCCCCTTTGAACCACTCTCTCCAGCATCCTCTCGAAATACACACAGTCTAAAGCTCCACCACCGATTTAACCCACACGACAGTGAAAAGGTGAGCGCGACTCTTTACAACCTTCCGCATCATCCCACACTCGCTCCTTTTTCTGCTCTCGCCTGGCAAGCGCGGAAAAAACGAGACAGGGATCGCAGGGCCGCGAGCGATTTTTCCATATATATCGACGGGATAATTAGCGTCGCGTATACTTGGCCAGGATGCGCGATAAGCGGAGCGTGTAACTCGAGAACCGCGGTTATAATAAGCGCCACGCCTCCGGTATTCCATCTCGCTCGTGCGGCTGAATCCTCTGCTCTCTCGATTGGGGCCACTTTCATTGTGCAGATACGCGGAGATTATTAATTCATATCGGCTGATAAAGAGGACTGTGGTTAGAGAGCGGATTTTTGCAACGGGGCGACTTTGTTTTGGCGTAAGTGCGGGTTCGGGATGGGCGTTTATGCATGATTGCGTTTATAGGCTTTGCTGAAGATCGCTCCGTGGATTGTTATTATCGTAGCTCGAGGCGAGGATGTAGTTTTTATAATAAGGAGTTAGCGTCAGACGAGGAGTCACTTACTTTGCGAGGATTACGAAGCGTCGATTAATCATAGTCATTACGGCTCTCTGGGAGATGTACAAAGTACGCGTTATTGACGCGATCGAGTAATTACGTCAAAGATCATTGCATATGCCGTGACGGTCGCGAAACAAGAGAGGAGTCACCTCTACCATAAAATATCTAAAAACAAGGCTTAACTAAACCAGAACAATCATTCCCAAAATGAATCCACTATACACATATACCCTTGACACAAGCCTCTTCTCGAACATGAAGATCTCAAAGCCGTCAACGATTAAATTTATATATTTAAAACAATTCCAAGTCTCAACCTGCCGACACGCACAGTCAGGCAAGAGAGAGAGAGAGCAGCGCTTCGGAATGAAAAGGCCGCCTGATGCAATCTATGGTAATTGTAAACCAACATCCTGCGCGCGCCGGATAATGACGTAAATTATACATGCTGTCAATCAAAGGTTTTACACGGATTCGGTTACAGTAACTATGATTTCGCTTTGCGCGCTCGCGCCCGCGCGCTATCGAGTTGCACACTTTGTAGCTATATCAGCGCGCGCGCGCGCGGACAGATGAGGAGCCCATCCGAGTATTGATCGTAGCGAACGTGCTGGCTATGTAAGCCGCGGATGTTTCATTGAGAAGCTAAAACTATATTGCACGGGATGTCGATTTTTTTTGCGAGGTATTGAGCTGAAGTAAGGGATGGTTTTGGATAGGGGGGAGGGATGGTTTGAAGGTGGAGATGTGGTGTTAAGCTTGGTTTTTGATAAACGAAGTGTTTTTGAGTAATTTGTACTGTACATTGTGTTATATAGTTTAACTTTAAAGTATTTCATAGAATAGCAAATTGAATAAACCGACATTTTTCACAACGAAACATTAATCACTCTTAGATATTATCCACACCCCCATCAACTCTCAAAAAACAAATCAGCATCATTAAAACCGCATCTACCAACGAACCGCCCCTCCTCAAACCACGCCAGACTCCTCCGCAACTATCGAAATTAGCCTCTTACCGTAAGATCATTACCGCGTAACAAAACACGAACAAAACCCGCTGGGGAGTCACGTCTCAACTTCCTTTTATCAAAATATTTAGCCTCTCCCCGCTCGCACAATGGCAGAGCCACCCCCGCCTTGATATAATGCATAATAATTCGCCGCTCGCGCATCTCCCTGACGGCACAGCTACCGTCGCGCGGAATAATATTGACCCAAGCCTAGACTTACACGGCTTTCGCGTATATAAGACAACGGAGCTTCGCGAGTAAAGAGCAAAAAAACGGGACAAGAGTCATCGTGCAAGCTCTATTATACAGCGTTGTAAAAATACAAAGGAGGAGAAGAAAGGACCCGCCGAGGCCTCCGAGGGAGATAGCGTGTCAAGGCTGATGTCTATCGATTGGGTAGTATATACGCGTGAGTTTATCGACTGCGGGCTCGTATTGGGTTCCCTTTATCGTGATCGTTTGCTTCTGACTGCGTCTGGAGCTCTCTTTGCTTTATCTTCCCTCTTTTGGTGGTTTTCTTTTTAGGCGGAGGCTTGAGGGTATTAATTAGGTATGCGGAGATGGTGTTTGGGTTGGGTTGAGATTATGCTTTTCTAGTTTGCGTGGAAATGGATTGTTGTAATGTCTAAGATGGTGAGGTAGATTTATAAATGTATAGCTGTATAGTTATTTTTTGTAATTATAAAGAAACGAGGATTATTGAGCAAATTATTGGTATAGATTTTGCATTTTTACAAGTTGATGAAAATTTGAAATTAAAAATTTCGGTGATTAGCCAAAGTTTAAAATGCGGAAATGAAAAAATTTTGCTGACAAAGTGATGCAATCGTTGCTAAGTACGGTTAGAGGATGGATTTCCTTGTAGTAAGCGAGCAAAAACTGTATTACGTTAATTACTACATTCGTTTGAGCCAGGAAACCGTTTCGTATTCACGCGAAATTTTCCATTGTCCCTCTTCAATTAAGAAAATTATTCTGTGCTTTTTTTGTTACTCTAATCCGGTATCTGCGTTATGTCTACAGAGTATATCTTGACGTAAAAGTCTGGTAAATGGAAAATTATAGGATTAAATTCCACTATGACTAAATTCTTTCTATTGCAATTTATATTTATTTAAATGATAAAATTACGCTAAACTTTTGCTAAAAATCCGGAAAATTCACAGAATTCTGAATACATACTCTGAATATGAATATTTATATTTCCCATTCTCTTAATCATACTAGCAGATTACCCCAACGCCCAGATTCAATCCAAAAACCTCATAACCTCATCCCTCACTACCAAACCCTAAAATTCACCTCAACCCATCACCACCAACAACAATAAAAAAAAAGCACAATAACGGCTCTTTAATTCATCAAATTAACCATCACGCCGGAGAACTGCTTACATCCTCTCTTCCTCCTCGCGTTACATACCGTTCCCCACCTATACCGCTGACAGCGTGGCTCGCTCCGCTGCGCACCAACGAGCGAATTATCATACACGCTCGTAGCTTCCGATATACCTACGAGCTTTGTTTTTATATACGCGCAGCGACGAGGACGCTTCCAGCGCGCGATTGAATTTCTCACGCGCGCAGTAGGCTTGAAACGCGACGCCCGAGCTGAAGCTTTAGAAAACTTTCTGAGCGGCGCTCTTTTTTTTTCTCCTTGGCTCGACTTCGACTTCCCTTTTTTTTCTGTTTTATCGTGCGTTGGATTGCGATCGGATTTCTGGGTTGGGGATTTGGATGGTCTTTTTTAAGGGAATTTTGAGAGGAATGATGCGTAGGTTTGGACTTAGTAAGGTTTTAGCGGTTTCAATTATTGGAGCTTTGAGTTTATTGAATGACTAATTTAGATGAATCACTGACAGTCGCTACAAAGGATTTGAGAATGAGAAAAATCCGGTGAATGAAGCTTTAAGGTTTCTCTTTATTTTATATACTGCACGTAAAGCAAAGGAAGGAATAACAACGAACGCGATAACAAAGCAAGTTGGCTTGTGCATTGCGGCACCGTTGTTCAACCTCAAAGTCTCGTGAATATACCTGCCGCTGTGCGATGTTAAAAGTTATTTCGTTAAAGTTTTTTTTTTATGATTTGTTAATGTTTTTACTTAGTTATTTTATTGTAGGGAGAATTGGTCAACGTGTTTTCATTTATAATTCTAAAGGTTTTAAAGGAATTCGTAATCAGTTAAAAGCTTATTTGACTTTCATCATAAAATTACTTATTCAAATTAAAACAATCAGTATACATTGCATTGAATACTTTTTACTTTTATGAAATTCACTAAATATTATAAGTTTTCTACAAAAGAAAATGTGTTTGCTTTGTCAAGAACAACGATTATCTTTCAATTCCAATTTAAATAAAAGACATATTTTTTAAATATAACTATACAAGTTTAAATGAAGTCCGATATTATTCATACTTTCAGTATCTTTTCCACGACCCCGGAAAGTTATAAAAAGAGTAATTATACAATCAAAACGTTTTATATTTTCAACATTAATTATGCTGCTTAATTATTTCATTATGACTTACCACTGCTGTGTATCAGTGTTTTATGATATCATTCTTCTACAAGTAGACAGTGACTTACCTAAAACAAAAAATAAAAATATACATTTAAATTT
>JAPYZA010005437.1:0-12528 GCA_030522685.1 Eupelmus azureus
GGTATTAATCCTCCGAAACGTTGACAAATAAATCGACTAGTTACAACATGGTTCGTTGAAGATCAATTACCCTACATCAATTCTTAAACAACTATACCAGGAACGAATTTTATAATTTACAATAAGAAGATATATAGGTCATTTATGATGAAATAATATTTTAATTTATGTTATTTTTTAAGTTATTTAAATTTTTATAGATAATACCATACATTTAGTGAGTTTTTATTTTAATCTGAATATGCTATTTTAATTAATGCTAAAATTATCAAAAAGCAATATTTTTATTTAAAAAAAATCGATAAATACTAAATAAAATTTTTTTCATTTATTATTCAATTCATTTATTACTATACTTCCTAGTAACGTAAAATATTAAACTATTTTATAAATATATCAATCAATAGAGTTATATTTATAAATACATATATAATTTAATATATTTATTGATATATTTAAATATTTCGTTAATAAATGAATACAATTATGTAAATCGTAAAGTCCACGAGAAAAATGGAAAAATCTGTAAAATAATTAAAATTATGACTGCCTATTTTGAACTTTTAGATTATAAATAACGCAATAAATATTTATTTTTACAATATATTTTTTAAATACATATTGCCATATAGTGTGAAAATATTTTTTATGATATAGTATGCGTAAAGTTGCACTTTACACATTTTGCAAATTTTTAATAGTGCAATTTTATGCATACTGATATCATAAAATATTGTTCGCAACATATGCGTTAACTTCTTATCCGCGTGTGATTCCGAATCATTCGGGTCGGCTTCGTCGACCCTGGTGCACGGCAATCATACGTGGGTGTGAAACTTTACGCCCTTGTTACGAAAACTACTATTAAATGCTTTATGAACAATTTTGATGAAAAAATAACAAAATATTAGTGATGCGCGCATTTACAGCATTTCTTCACAATGTGCAGCGTCGACGAGGGATTAAGAATAGCGAGCGGCACTGTGCATTTTAGTTTTGTGTTTAGAGATTTTTCTTTGTGTGACGAGGACAATCCTGAGCCGACGTTGCAGGCGAGCGGCCGGCGGCGTCTACGCTATAGAGTTCTGCAACTGGTGAGTCGCCGTTATCTGAGTGCAAGTATAAATTTCCTTCACTTTTCCTTTAAGATCTCCTTTAAATAGCAACTTGTGTGATTTGCCGAGCTGGCACGGTTCGCAAAGGAACTCCTCATCTTTCTCGAATTTAACTCCCGGAATTTAATTTAAAGCAGATGCCAGTCCTCTCAGTGCACGCACGTTCAAATGCGTCAGCTGCTCGTGCCACACTTTTACGCTTGATACATATACGTTTGCCTCGTGCCTGTCAGGTTTTTCAACTTCCAAAAAACATGCGCTAAATAAGGTTAGATTGCTTCTTGCCTACTGCAATCACCTCATCTTATTTATTTAGCTCGACGTTGTCTCCTTTAAATTTGAATACAATACCTCGCGAAGTGCATTGGCCCACGGAGAGTAAATTTCTCCTCAAGCCCGGTACATGAAGTACGTTTTCAATACACGCCTCTAGCCGCTTGCGTTCGATTAGTCTCTTAACTTGAATTGTAATTGTATCTTGGTGTGTGTTCCGTAAAGCGGTCTCTCCGGTGGGTAAGGTGAGCTGACGAACCACTGTCGGTAAACCGGACATCGTCCATGCCGGCCTCAAGTATCCTCCCTTGTTCCCGAGTCGACTTCCAGGAAGATACTTCTCCCCCGGGTTCATTCTCAGAATCAGAATGTTTTTCAGCCACTAGGGCGACATTTTTAGAGGGGTTCTCTGTGGGTGACGAATCTTGGCTTTCATTCTTCTTCTCAGGAGACTCTCTGGCATAATGTTCTTTTTTATGACATTTGTAGCACTTGACGTTTTTCTTGTCACGTCGATCACTACTGCTGCTGTTGCCCTTTTCCTTGTTTCCGCCTTTTTCTTTGCGACCTGTGATTGCTGCCAGTGCGACGGCCTCTTCATCCTTATCAACACGCAATAAGCCCTTCTCTTCTATCAGTCTCTCCAGCAAGTGTTCCATTATTTGCCTATCAGCCGCCACACTGCTCCAAGTAGTTCGCAGGCGATACTTTGCTGACGAGTCCACATTCCACTCATGGAATCGCTACATTAGAAGCAGCTTGTGGGTTTTCGTTTTGCGTTTGTGTTTTGTGACGAGCTTGTCCCACATCTCCTTGGCACTCATACACGACAAAAGGCAGTTGAGCTGTTCCAGCTCAGCGGCTGATGAAATTACATACATAGCCTTTAGTCCAGTCAAATTAGCTTTTGAAGTATCATTGATTCCGATAAGAAAGGTTAAGGTCTTAAATGGTTCGAAAGAGTGTATAGATTGATAATATCAAGACGATAACAGTGAATCTGGTGTGTTTCATAAGCCATTAACAATTGAATTTGGATTTTTGCACTTTTTTTCCTATATTGCTATTTATCTTGTAAAGTATTGATTTTATAGTACAAAGTTGTGATTAAAAGTTATTCGTCATTAAATGTCCTACAAAAGAGTCTGCAAAGGCAATTTTAATTAGGGGCACTCTGAGAATCAAAAGTTTTTAAAACGCTTGATTAACTTTTGTCGGAAACAACAATATTTAAGTCCGACTACAATAAAAATGAGTTAATTAAGAAGAAGCCATTTTTTTCTAATTTTTAAAAGAAAAAATCATTTCTCTGCAAGCTCCAGGAGTCAAGATACGTTTTTTTATAATAAAGTATTGCTCCGTTAATAAACGAGATATTGTAATTTTTTTAATTTGGTGCTGCAGTTCAAGAATTATACTTTAAAAATAACTATTAATCATTACTGTGCAGATCAATTTTTAAATAAAAATCTAATTTTAAAGAAAGCTAAACGCGCAAAGACGGCCGAAAGCAGCGCGGAAGACAGAGTGGGGGTATCACCGCGCGCTTGCCTTCGGAAACTAAAAATCTTGTAAGCTATATTTCAAATCGTAGCGCTCGGAAAAAACGCTGTTAATCGGCCAATTTTCATCGTATCTTGCTCTTTCTTTTTTTAATTTGGGGTAGCGCGAGTAGAAATGAAGATTGGTGTCATTAGTTTTCGTGATTTTATTTATTTAAACTTTTAAAATCATATACATTTTATTTTATTAATTTTTTATAACGCAATCGAATTTTTATTTAAAACCACTAAGTTTTTTTCTTGCTTAACCTTTTACATATTATTTCAATTATTGTTAATTAATTTTCAAACATTTTTATTTATACTATTATTTTAAAAATCTGAATCAAATGGGTTAGGAGTTACGGTATAATCCGGTGTAATCAAATACCATTTTAATTTATTTTTACAAACATTTTTCATATTTTACATTAAATCATTAAAACTAATTAAGTAATTATTAATTATTAATCTAGTTGCTGTCGTTTGCTATGTTCCGTATATTCATTGTCATCATTTTCTTCATAATTATATCACAGTTTTCAAACGACGCGCCGACGGGCTCCAGCTACAATTAAATGAATATGTTTCATACATACAAAAATATTATTGGGATAGTGTGATAGTTTTTCATGGATATCCTGATAATTCAACAATTTTACACACTAAAAGTGCAGAACGAGCTCGAAGAATAACTCGTCAAGTTGGTAGATAAATTGCATTCGAACGTTCAATGAGTATTACGACTTCGCAAAAAAACGATTTTGTTACATAAAAAAAATTAGAATATATTGTTCACTAAGCAACAACAGGAGGTTTGAGGCCTGTATATGCAACAGCAAATTTAATTTCTGCAAATTTGCTAGAATATATATCTTGCAGGTGTGAATCGGACTGTAAGAGTATAATTTCTAGTTGTAAAAAACATGGTCTTCGCTGCTCTGAGATTTGCTACAACTGTCGTGTTAAAAGATAGGGGAATTCACTTTAGAGATAGAGGATGAAATAGTAAATAACGATGTCAACGAAGAAAATGATGAAAATGAAGATACGGAACACAGCAAATGACAGCGACTAGATTAATTTTTTTAATTACTTAATTAGTTTTAAAGGTTTAATATAAAATATGCAGAATGCTTGTAAAAATAAATTAAAATGGTATTTGATTACACGCAAGAAAGAAACTTAGTGGTTTTAAATAAAAATCCGATTGTGTTACAAAAAATTAACAAAATAAAATGTATACAATTTTAAAAGTTTAAATAAATAAAATCACGAAAACTGATGACACCAATCTAATTTTCTACTCGCGCTAACCCAAATTCAAAAAAGAAAGAGCAAGATACAATGAAAATTGGCCGATTAAGAGTGTTTTTGCCGAGCGCTACGATTTGAAGTATAGCTTATACGCTATCAGTTTCCAAAGGCAAGCGCGCGGCCATACCTCTGTTAAGTCCGTGTTTGTATTATATTTGGCGCCGATACTAGTGCGTTCCTTAATCACCGGCGGGCGCGAGTTGAAAGCACGGACGCGGAGGAAACGGATCAATCGGAGTAAGAATACAGTAGCTTTAAGATGCAAAAATGAACTTTATTGCCTATCGCTGTACACACTAATAATGAACTAAATTATATAGTAACTTCAGATTCGCGAGACTTAGAGTGAAAAGATACGCTGCGAGAGCCAGAGCTGTGGCGTGCTCGAGGAGCGAGGTACGGGAGCGTGCACACTTGAGATGCTCCATGCGCAGACTAGGCGGAAGCGATGTCGAACTCTTGGCGTGGCACGAGTCGCTTCTTTCTTGGGTGCCGCTCGCGCGCCTCGGTCGGTGCTGCAGAGCTCGATGCTCGTGGCGGCAAGGGCAGAGGTGCCACAGCCACCCCCCCCCCCTCCTAGTGGCCGCTGAGTGACGTGGACACGATGGATCCAAGGGTAGTTGCGTTGAGGGCGATGGTGCGGTTACCTGCTGGTTGTCCTGGTTTTGGAAAGTGACTGACAGCTCTGGTTTCTTCATGATTTTTGTTTTGGTTGAGGCGCTGGGCTCGTCGAGGGCGATGAAGGCCGGCTTGAGGACGTTTGTGGAGACGGTGCGAGGTTCGCCATTTCCCTCGATGACGAAGCGCTTTTCGTCCAGGTGTTGTAGCACTCGGTGTGGCCCTGCGTACGGTAGTGTCAGCGGGGGCTTAAGAGCGTCTACCCTCTTGAACACGTGCGTGCAGGAGTTAAGCTTCTTATGGGCGAATGGTTTTGCGGGTGTTGGCTTTAGCAATTTGAAATGGTCTCGAAGCCTCTGCGTGAAAACGTGGGTGTCCGCTGGAGCGTCCTGCAATGAGAAAAAATCACCCGGAATTCGGAGTGTGGTGCCGTAGAGAAGTTCTGCCGGTGATGCTTTTAGGTCCTCTTTGTAAGCGAAGCGGAGTCCCGTAGAACGGTGGGCAGTAGCTGGGTCCACTGGACGTCAGGATGACACATCAGTGCGGATTTGAGGGTCCTATGCCACCTTTCCAGCATGCCATTGGATAGAGGATGATACGGACTGGTTTTCACCTTTTCTGCGCCGATAAGCCGTGTTAGCGCGCTGAAGAGCGCGGATTCAAACAATGCTCCTTGATCTGTCGTAATGGTGAGTGGAGTTCCGAAGTTTGCGACCCAGTCGTTGAAGAAAGCGAAAGCTATAATTTCAGCTTGAATGTCCTTGAGCGGCGAGGCTCGCGGCCGCCTAGAGAAGCGGTCAATCATTGTGAGGCAGTACCTGTAGCCATTTACGAGTGATAGCGTGATGATTTCCAGATGTATGTGATTCAACCGTTGATCCGGGACGTCGATATTGGTTGGTGGTGTTCTTGTATGGCGATGGATTTTTGCTCGCTGGCAGGTGATACATTCTCGTGCCCACTTTAAGGCGTTTTTTTTCATGCCAGGCCAAACGAAATTTTCCTTTACCATTTTCCATATGACTCGGCCACTTGGGTGCGCTGGATCGTGCGTGATGTTGAAGGCTGTTTTTCTAAGTTCTTGAGGTAGGCCTGGGCGCACGTGCGACGTGGAGATGTCACAGAGAATTCGATGACCGTCGATGATGATCGACTGTCGTTTTAGAGACGAAGAGATGAGTGCGTTGTTTGCTGCAGTGTCTTCTCGTTGCTGGGCCTCGGAGATGGTTCGTGCATCTAAGGTTGTCGGCATGGAGATTGTTTCCACGCGAGAGAGTGCATCGGCGACAAGGTTGCGGTTCCCATCGATGTGCTCGAACGTGAGGCAAAACTGACTTATGAAGTCGAGTTGTCTGAGTTGGCGAGGCAATGCTTTTTCCGCCCTCTGTTCCAACGCTTTGATGAGGGGTTTATGGTCCATGCGTACTGTGAAGAGCCTTCCCTCGAGAATGTGTTGGAAGTGTTTCAGCGCTGTGTATATAACTAACAGCTCCCTATCGTATGGGCTGTACTTTACCTCCGTCGGTGTTAGTTTCTGTGAAAAGAAACCCACTTGAGACTAGACGTTGTCTACTAGCTGGTCCAGGGAGGCACCGAGAGCCGTCGATGAAGCGTCTGTGGATAGTGCGAGCGGGGCGCCTGCCGAGAGGTAGGCCATGCGAATGATGTCTGCGACGCTGCGTTTGCAGTTCTCGAATGCGTCGATGAGCTGTGGTGTCAAATCTATCGGGCGGCGATCCTTCTCCTTGGTTCCACGGAGAAAGTCCGTGAGAGGCGCTTGTCTTGCAGCAGCGTTTGGAATTAGTGCGTGGTAAAAATTTACTATTCCTATGAATAATTGGTGATTGCATCTACTTTTTCCGGTGGTGAGCTGAAACCTTTGGAAGTGACCAGGTATCCCAGGAAGGTGACTTTGCGGGAGAATTGGCACTTGTCGAGATTGAGTGTTAGCTTGCTTTGGAGGTGCTGATTGGCGTTCCGTTGGCCGCGACGAGCTTCAGTATATCCGTTTCTTTCTTTGAAGTGCATGGCAGGAGGGAGATTATTTATCCTGAATCCACTAGGAGTTTGATGCCAGTCTTCTTGTTGAAGACATGGAGGCGCAGTTCTTGGGTGTGAGGCGATGATTTTGCTGCGCGAGCAGTCTTAGGCCTCCACTGGCTGCCTCGATCGAGGGCAGCTCTAGGAGTTTCCTTGCTGCTGTGTGTTGGTTGGCGCAGGTTTGAAGTTGCAGGGCTGGAGGCAACGCTGCGCTGCTACTCCGAAACGTGAATGATAGCGGCAAACGTCGTTGATGAAGGGCGAGGGCGAGCGGTTCCGAGAATGGTGTCCACTGGTGCTGCTGTTTCGGCTGCTGTGGTTGGATGATGTCACTTTGTTGAGGATCTCTCTTAAGATCGTGATGAGCTGAGAGAGGAGCAGCTTGATCTCGTCCTGGTCGCTGTTGCGATGCGCTGCGCAGACGAATGGATGTTCACAGGCTGGTTTGTGGCATCCGACGGCCGAGACATGCGATATTGGAGTTTCCATCAGGACGTATGTTGCTGCAAGAGATTCGTCAATTGAGTTTGACTTGAACATTTTTAAAATGTTTTGCACATGTGTAGGTAGCAGTGCGAGCCATCGGATGCGAAGGATGTCCTCTGTCGCTTTGTCTCCGGCTAGCGAGGTCATGAGGCAGTAGAGCTGTGAGGGTTTTGCGGCCGTCAAGCTCGAGTTCGTTGAGTATTTTCTGCAGCTGCCGATTCGACGATTCCATGAGGCGAAATAAAATCGCGGTTTTGAGCGCTTCATATTTGTTTTCCGGCGGCGGCTGCCGAATGATGTCCGCGACCTCTATGAGTGTTTCCGCATCGAGCGCGCTTATTACGAGGTGATACTTCGTTTGTTGTAGCGGTGAGTGTACCTGTTACTGCTGCTGCTCTGGTGTAGAGTCAACGACTTGCTGCTGTGTCGGAAGTACCTACGATTGCTGCTCTGGTGTAGAGTCGACGTAGGCTTGCAAGAGATGTTGAATTGTTGTTTCCGGATCCTCGTCGTCTGAGATTGATGCTCCTTCACCCAGGTCGCTGTGAAACGTGCTGTTTAGGTCCGGTTTTAGACGCGGCTGCGATGAGCGGCGCGGCGTGGATGTTAATGGCGGTCGGCTGTTCGGCATGCCCGTTGGGAGCTGAGCGAGAGTTGCTACTCTGACGCCATTTTGGATTTTTCAAAGCTGGCGAGGAATATCGTTGCGCATTTCTGAAGATTTGGTGTACAGCGATCACTACTGCTTCTTTCGAACTGGCTCCGTTGCACTCGGGGTCAACACTGTTAAGTCAGTGTTCGTATTATATTTGGCGCCGAGATTAGCGCGTTCCTTAAACACCAGCGGGCGGGAGTTGCAAGCGCGGGCGCGGGGGACACGGTGCAATCGGAGTAAGAACACAGTAGCTTTAAGATGCAAATGAACTTTATTACCTATCGCTGTATACACTAATAATGAACTAAATTATATAATAACTTCAGATTCGCGAGATTTAGAGTGCAAAGATGCGCTGCGAGAGCCAGAGCTGTGGCGTGCTCGAGGAGTGAGGTGCGGGAGAGTGCACACTCGAGATGCTTCATGCGCAGACTAGGTGGAAGCGATGTCGAACTCTTGGAGGGGCACGAGTCGGTGCTTCCTTGGATGCCGCTCGCGCGCCTCGGTCGGTGCTGTAGAGTACGATGCTTGTGGCGGCAAGGGCAGAGGTGCCACACCTCCAATCTGTCTTCCGCGATGCTTTCGGGCACCTTTGAAGTTTAGCTTTTTTCAAGATTAGATTTTCAGTTGAAAATTGATCTGCATAGTACTGACTAATAGTTATTTTAAAAGTATAATTCTTGAACTGTAGTACCAAATTTGAAAAATTACAATATCTCGTTTATTAACAGAGCAATACTTATAAAAAAGAAACGTATCTTGGCTCCTGAAGCTCGCAGTGAAATGATTTTTTTTTTAAATTAGATAAAAATGGCTGCTTTGCAATGAACTCATTGAGATTATAGTCGGACTTGAATATTGTTGTTTCCGACAAAAGTTAATTAAGCGATTTATAAACTTTTACTTCTCAGAGCGCTCCTAATTAAAATTTTGCATTTCTCCAAAAAGATTATTAAAATATAACTCTTCTAGATTGTGTACAAGCAAGGGCGACTAAACTGATTTTTTACCGTTTACCAGTACCGCTATAAAATTTGTTTTTAAATATAGCTATTCTTAATGAAAAAACTATTGGGACTAGAGCATTTAAGATTAGTTATACCTGAAGGGACGACGATGTCTCTAAATACGCGATTTTCGCGATAAATCGATTAAATGGTCTATGTAACTTTAAAAGGCTTTAATTCAATATTTTTAAAAAAATCTTCATGAAGGGTCGGAATTTGGACATCCGTTTCAAAATTTAAGATACAGATATACCTGAAGGAACGACGATGTCTACAAACACGCGATTTTCGCGATAAATTGATTACGTGCTTCATATTACCACAAAATTCCTGAAATAAATGTTTCCGAAAAAATCTTCCGGGAGAGTCGGAGGAATATGAATTGAATTCACAAAAAAAAATTTGGACATCTGTTTTAAATTATAAGAAAGAGTTATGCCTGCATGAACGACGATATCTCCAAACCCTTAATTTTGGCGAGATAACGATTACGTGCTCTATTTTATCATAAAAGGCTTTAACTAAATATTTTTCAAGAAATCTTTAGGAAGGGTCGGGCAAATATAGTTATGAATTTAGAAAAAAAATTTGGACATCGGTTTCATGATTTAAGATATAGTTATGCCTAACGGAACGACGATAACTCCAAATCTACGATTTTTGCAAGGAATTGATTACTTGCTTAATTTTACTATATAAGGCTTTATTTAAATATTTTTAAAAAAATCTTCCGGGAAGGTCGGGCGAATATGGTTTCGAATTCAGCAAAAATATTTTGTACACCAGTTTCAAAAGTTGAGACACAGTTATGCCTGAAGGAACGGTGATGTCTTCAAATCCGTGATTAATATAAAAGGTAGCCGATGATGTGTGAAGCGAATATGTGTATAATAGCACTCATAGTATATGCGGTTGCTTTCAAAAATACTTTGATTTTACTATCAAGATTTTAAATACATAGAAGCAGTAATAAAATTATTATGTATAATTTCATTGGTTTGTAAGTTTATTGACTTATTTTTAATTTTTATCCTTTTTGTGTTCAGCTAGTCAAGATAATATTTTCAAAAGCTAATTTTAGAAGATTGTATGTAGATAATTTGTGACATGGCAAATTATCATGCACAATAGTTTCCCTAATTTTCTAATAAATGAAGCGTTTAAGCCTCGCTGAGAAGTCACAGCTAGTACAAAAAAATGTACATTTTTGCCGTGGTGACCTCTCATGGGCGAGGGCTGCCTGCCAGGGAGACACACACATATATTATTATAATTTTCAACTAAAGAACCTATCTACCCGGCACGCACAATAGCACTTTACTCCCCTCTTTGAGTCTAAATTTATCCTTTTAACAATCCTAATTTACCTATTTCCTTACCCTCACAACACTGCACTATACTTTGGTAGAAGAGGCGAGCATCCAAGAAGTCCACGTGTAGCAACAGTATATCCTGAAGAGTCTTGAGATCCTGCGAGAAGTCCACGTTATTATTGCACTCCCTGAAGAGAATTTGGCCCAGCATTAAACACCGCTCCTGATGTGCATGTTGACTGGCAGTGGGAGATAGCTAGCAGGTTCAACAGAGCTGAGATGAGGCTGCACAGGTTGCTGATGTCCAGCGTGCGCCACAGAAACGCACTTCTGGAATTAGAAAAGAATTAGAAGAGATGTAAGAGTTTTACCTGTGAAGATTCTCAGCTGCTTAGAGTCCATGTCACCCTGAAGAGAAACCTATAAGAAAAAGAGTACTGATTAGCTTGACAGCTTGAGAGGATATGGAACGTGGTTTCTTACCTGCTGTCTACACCCTGACGAGAAGACTTGTTTCGCCTATGGAGAGTTTCCTGGAGGATGAAGAGAAAGATTTGAATCTGAATCCAAGTGCCCAACTCCTGAAGAGAAGTCGTTTTTGCTGGCGCTGATTACCACTACATCACACATATGCATAACAATATAAACACTGACGTGGCCGCGGTGGCTCGAGAGATCGAGGGAGCGCCGTGAAGAGCATCGCGCGGCAGCGCACGACGCTGTCCGAGCGAGAGAGAAAGAGAGAGAAAGGAAGCGCTGCGCGCCACTTCTCAGCAAGCAGCGAGCAGCATCGGATAATGAGGTGCGAGAAATCGGCGTATAGAGGCAAAGTTTTGGAGATATATTTACGAGGACGATCCTGGGCCGAGACTGCGAGTTAGCGGAGAGCCACGTATTTGAGGGAGTTGATTCTGCGTGTGGTAAGTCGCCGTGATCCGAGGTTACTTGAGATTTCCCTTTCCTTTACCGTTGAGTTTTCCTTCAAGTGCTGTGTGCGACGCGTCCGAAGTATGGCCGTTGGCGTGCGTTGTCGCCACTTTGAATTTGTGAATGTGATTTTGCGGAATTAAATTAAGCGTGTGCACTTTAAGTTGTGCCTCTTTTAGTGTATGTATCCCTGCAGTTAGTCCTCGAGTATGGAGAAGAGTTCAGTGCGGATTTTTTCGGATCTCACGCATCCCGGAGATAGTCTCGTGCGCGTTTACGTATATTGACTGGCGCCTTATAAATAAGGCCGGCATTATCTTATTTATATCTCTCTTAAGTATTTATTAAATTTGCCAATATAGTTCTATGAAAACGATTTTTTATTTGAGTAGTGTTTATTTCATTTTATTTAGTGTTTGTCATTTAATAACCTCCAGAGTTTTCCCTCAGCAACGCTCAAGTTACAAATTTGTTAAGTAAAGATATAGTATATAAGCTACGAATATAAGCTTATCACGGTAATATTTTGAAAAGCCGATACTAAATAAAATACATTAATTTTTTTCTTACTTTGTTACTATTATTTCACTCAATTTGTCACTTTTACATTAATTAATCTTAATATTAGAAGAGTCTATGTAGATAATAAGTTGAGTAAACACATAGTGTATACGCTTCGACCAATATATAAATTTGTGATATGTTGGATGGACAAGTGAAAAAATTCATTTCTGGACCTAGGACCGATGCAGAAATTTGTTTTTGGTGATGAGAAATAACATACTAAATTATACGGAAAACCCATTTGGTGATCAAATCTATAAGACATTCGCTCTTTATACCTATATATATATATATATATATATATATATATAATATATTAGCAGGTCCGATTTTAGATGAGTTTTTGTTCCTTTAATTTAAACAACTATAACTTTAGACCAAATTAATATTTTTTAATACTCAAAAAAGCATTTTGAAGCTTTTTTTTAAAGTTATATTTCCTTTCTTGCAACTTAAGATATGACTTATGTAAACAGTATTATTAAATTATATGATAAAGAAGTTATCGTTCGCAGGTCGTGGAAATGATAAGGTTGTAGAAATAATTTCTTTTTTGATCTATGCGAACCAAGATGTTAGATTTTTTTATAATACGTTTATTCACATATTACTAAGTCAACGTTTCGGAGGATTACGACCTCCCTTTTCAAGACTACAACAAAAAAATTAATA
>JAPYZA010005438.1:0-12166 GCA_030522685.1 Eupelmus azureus
AAGACCGAGAGAGAGAGAGAGAAAGGGAGAGCCATAACGCTCTTTTAATTATCGCGTGACGATAATTCTCGCTCGTGCGCGCGCCGTTTTACGCCCGCGCCGTTCGTGTGTACACACTACTGTTGCAGTCTGTATTTTTCTTCGAGCTTTTTTGCCCGCTCGGCGCGTGTGTATATAGCTCGCTCGCCATTTGCCGGCTCGTTCGGTTTCAGTTGCTAGCTTCGTTAAAGAGTTGCTCGATTTGCGGGCCTCGCGCTCGGATATAGATGGATCGCGAGCGGAAAACCTTTTACGAGTGTCTACACTGTAAGGAGGATAAGTGGCAGGCGATCTTTAAATTTTTCCTTTTCCGCCTGGGCCGCCGTCTTTTTTTTCCCTTCGCCGCTGCTCCCGGCGAAAGTAAGTTTTCTAGCTGCCGCGCGCTTGAATTTCGTTGGGGAATTTACATGGCTCGTAAACGTGAATTTTTATACGCGCGTTTTTAGTATGTTTATTAGTACTTAGGACGTAATGAAGAGTATTATAAGAATCGTAAAAATACTATTACCAGTGATATATTTTGACGTGAAAAAAGTTCTCAACGTCAGCCGTAAAAAAGCTTAATGCAACGCGACGCTAACTTAATTTATCCTCGAACGTACGAGAAACGTGAAAAAAGAAACGAAATTCGACCTGCTCATTAAGATGATACCTCTGAAAAAAAATTCCCGTACGGAGCCGCGCGGCTAAAAATGCGATGGGAATAGCCGATAACGCCCCCGGAATTTCGTTTTGGGGAGATCGATTTTTTAAAGAAATATTGCCCTCTCTCGGCTATATGAGAGTCGTTCGAGACTTACTTGGGGGGTCCTCGCGGAGCGCTCGGTTTATTATAAGGGTGAATTTATGTGGAGGGGTGAGGCCTATGTATACCGAATAGTGTGCTTCTCTCTGCACGGGAAAGGAGAAAATGCCTTTTATGGAAAAGAAATTAATTGAAGCGAACAATAAAAGAATTTATCCGGTGGGTTATTAATGTCCGAGTGTACATATATCCTTGGCTTACGCAAAAGCATTGCGCATTATTAATAATTTCCACGGTTTTCATAAGTGCAACAGTCAACAAAGTTTAAAGTAGCTCCTTATTACTCGTTCATAGATATATTTTACTTGTTTTTAACTTAATTTACATTCGCTTAATGTTTGTTGGGTTTATTTTCGGAATTAGCGTTTACTTTAAAGCAACGACTCGCATATAATTAATAATGGTCTTAAACAAAATTTCAGTTAATACCTTGAACGCGCGCGTTTCACGTTATTAGATTGAATAAACCGAAGCCAAATCCATCTTAAGCGTCATAACTGGGCAATAAAGCTGAAGCCTCGGTCTGCGAGCAACAAATAAAGAGTTTGTCTGATGATTCGCTCGCCCACTCGCGTGCCTTTATATCGCGCTGCTCAATGCTGAGCAAAGAGTATACAACAAAATAAGAACTCGGGCGACGAAAATGAAAAAAAAAGAAAGAAAAGGAAAAGGGAAAAAAGTAGGAAAAGAGGAGAGTAGGCACACATCCAAGCGAGTGAGAGGCGATAAAAAGCGAGGAACACGAAGAAGAGGAAGGAGAACAACATTTTCTGCGGATTTTAATTAAGTAGAAAGCCCGCTTGCACGTATACTTACAAAAGTGGAAGTTTTATTGCGCCGCCCGGTATAAATACACGAGGAGCGAGCGCGCGCGGCGGGCATAATTTTCAGGATGAAATTGTTTTTGAAAAACGACCGCAACGCCCGCCTCTATACGCTCGTTGAATAAGCGCCGACAAATCTTCCTCTCTCAGCGCTCGCTTGCGCCCGCTCGCGAGCTCATCTTCAATCGAAATCGGCGCAGCGCATACTTCTCTCTCTCTCTCTCTCTCTCTCTCTCGGCACGCTCGCGCGAAAAATGCCGCGGACCGGATTTTCGAGCTCACCTGACGAGTATATAGCCTCTCTGTATATACACACGCGCATACACAGCCACAGTGAGAGCCGTGCGAAGCGGATTACGCCGAGCTCTCGCGCACACTTTCGATAAGTCGCCGGCACGCCGAGCGTGTGGATCAACCTTCCTGTACATATATATATACACACACACGCTCTCCCAGCTCTTTCTCCCGCTCTCGGCAGGCGCGCGCGCGCATTTTGCTTTTTCACGGCTTTTTTCGACGAGCCGGGGATTATGCGGCAGAAGAAATCGAAGGAATAAAAATGTCGGCTGGATATATCACGCGAGCGCGCCCGCCGGAGCTGGAAAAATGCTTTAAAAGCATACGTTTACCGGTAGATAAAGCGGATATTTGCAGCGCGGAGCGGGCCGCGTTAAACTTTCGAGCCGCTGTCGCGAGAATGGATCTTTATTTGCGCGATACGCGCGTAAATGCAATATCGGATGGATGGTTTTAACGCACAATCGGCATGGAATATTGTAAATTGCTTGAGTGGACCTTAAACATTTTTTTTCATGCCTTACCAATCATTATTTGTTTCCGCGGTTATTTATGGGTCAAGCTTAAGCCTTAGCTTCTGTACTTTATTTGCTGGACCTTGTTGTGAAATGTTTTAAGATTAAACCATTTTGCAGATTTACTCAAGCCGGTTACTCTTACTGATCAGGTTTCATTTTTATAAATAACTTTTCCCACCTATCATGTTTGGATTATAAATTTCGTAAATTATTATCAAGTTCTTTTTATGTAACGCGGCCATTATCGTGTATATTTTTCTGACAATTTAATTATCCGCTTTTAAAATCAATTTAATTCTACTTGAAATACGAGTGCATTGTCCGAGATTTATTACCGATAAACAATAATACTCCGGGAAAATCGAGTCGCATAAAAAGCATAAAAAAAATGAAAAATCGCTTACGCACAATTTATCACTTAGGAGGCACCATATATATAAGCGCTCACCGAGTGCTGCGCGGTCAAAACTCTGTTCTCGATTGGCTCGCATCAAGATGGACGAAACAACAAAAAACAATGGTCCAACTCACCTGAAACAGAAAAAAAAGAAGACACATTACTTGAGCTGTCAGGCGCAGAGCCGAGAGAGAGAGAAAAAATGAACGCTCAACCCGGCACAATACCAGCTTGCGCGCGCGCGCGCAAGCAGCTATCGGCCCCCCGTGAGTGCATAAAACGCGCTCGTAATAATATAAAAGTGATCCGCGCGCTCGACAGGCAGCTCTCTCTCGATTTTTGCAGCATTATCGAAGTGTACATAAGTGTACGAGCGCACATCTCGTTATAAGCGCGCTTTTCAAACAAGGGCCTAGCCTGTCCGGTCTCGCGAACAAAGGGGCGCCGTATTAGCATCGCGAAATAATGCACTCTCCACCCCTTTTCGTTTTGCCCAGACGCGCGCTACGTGCCTATGTGTATATGAAAAAAAACGAGGAAGAATCTGGCTATATAATGCGGCTTATTGATTTAAAACGGTACGCAAGCGGGAGAAGTACAGCTATAAGAGAGCCGTGACAGCGCTAAATTCTCGCCCTTTTTGTCATGCAAATGCAGATCTCCGTGCCCGTACGTGTATACATACGCGCAGAAGAGAGCGAGATTCAGACGACGGATCCGCGCCTTAATTTTTCTCCCTTCCGCAGCTAGCTTCTCCTCCCCCGCCTCGGCTCTTTATTGAACTAGCTGCAGTATTAATAAAAATGAGCCTGCGAGCGAGCGAAAGAAGAGCGAGGCAGAGGTAGGTGGAAAAGGTCGCGAGGCTGCCGCGCTTTAAACTCATTTTCCCCCCAATTTCGTTAGCGCTCGGTCGCGCGAGCGCGCGCCTTAAGTGACGCTCTATGGGCCTGAAATTGCCCCGGAGTTGCGCGCGTCTTTGTAGCCCCGTCCCCTGGCACGAGCTACAAGACACTGCCGAGCTCCCAGCCAAGAAGAGTGTACACTTGTGTACGGGGAGGTAAAGTCGCCTTTATACACACAGAGCGAGAGAGCAGCGTCTTTGCTGCTTCGCTCCAAGGAGGAAAATCTAATCACATCGGGGGGTTTAAGTCCCTGGCAGTTACGTCCTTCCGGCCTTAAGCCTCTCTCTCTCTCTCGCCCGCGCGCGCTCGTAATTTACTACGCTGCACGTGGGACGAAAAAAATGTGCCCGGGAATTTGTGCGGCTTAGACTGTGTTGGGCCGACGCACACAATGTTTGTGGCTTTCCGTTATCCCCCGCTCTACCGAGAATTTTCTTTTACGACGAGAGCTTGCGGCCAGCCCCCGTACCTTTTTCACTACTTTTCTGTGTGCGCTTGTTGCCTTGTTAGATTGGCTTGATTATTTGAGCAATTTTCCGGCTTGTTTTCTCGGCACGGGACTCTCTGCTCCTGCTGTCCCCCTGGCCCCTCGCGCGTACACACACAGAGACACACACGTGGCTTGGGGCAATAAATACAACTTTAAAGTGGGCCACGCGTTCATTTGAAATGTCGGGAAGACTGTAATTTGAATCGTATTACAAGTCGCGCGCTCCCTTCTCTCGGCTCGTACAAACTTTATTCCAAGTAGGCGAGCTATTGAATTTGATTATAGTTATTAAAATATAAACTTTCAACTCTATAGATTTACCTGTCATTCTGCTCGTTAACTATTTACTATACACTTCTTTAAGTAAACCAAATAATTAGCATAAATTAAAGATTACAGAGCGCAATTGTTGGGCGCAGATAAAAAGTGCAACCTTCGCGGGCTACTCTCCCGTAAGGAAAAGGAAAAAGAAGAAAGTAAAAAAAAAAATGATCGCGATATAAGCAATGAGGAAAGTTTCGCTTAGCCGAAGCCGCCGGCCGAGCAGCGAATAAAACAGCGAATTCGCTAGTAAATAAAATTAGCCAGATCCTTATCGTCTGGCAAAGTGTTGGCTGTGCAGGGGCTCAGCGAGCGCTTGAAAACTCTCCTGGGCGCACGAGTGAAAAAAAACTCGGCTTCACTACGCCGCGCGGCAGGGCAGCGAAAAGCGGCAGCGCTATAAAGTATCCCCGCGAGTTTGTAAAGTAAGACGCAAGCGCGTGCCTCGCGGTGCAACCGCTTGCTTGCGAGCTTTCTGGCAAAAAGAAAGTGGGGGCCCCCACAAATCATCGCGCGAGACCGAGCAAAGCAGAGCGAGCCGGCTTATTTTCCACTCTCGGCGAAAGAGTGTATGTGTGTGCGTGGATTCCTGCGCCGCCCGCGCGGAAGAGGACGCACAATTCAAGCCATTGACGTCTTACACGATCGCGCGTAACGCACTTCCTGCACGCGCGCGCGTCTTTTAAGTAAGCGGGAGCTTCTTTACGAGGGAGGAGAGCCGCCCAATTACGGCGATTTTCGCGAGCTTTCGCGCGACTCGTTATAAGCCGCCGCGAGCGCGCCTGTAAGAGACAGAGAGGGAGAAGGGAGCGGGCCTTTTAAGCGTATGTTTACGAACGGAATCCTCGTAATTTATGAACTTTCGGCGCGAGCGAGCTTTCCAGAGGTAGCACGCTTAATCGGGCAACTTTTAACGATAAGCTAATAATAATTATGTTCATGGCGCGATCTCCAGCTGTGCCTGAGTTGCGCTGGCGCGGAATGTTATGGATAGATTGATTTTTTTCTAAATTTGGATAGATTTTAATATATTTAATAACGCATTTCGCATTGCTGTGAGTAAAATTTTCAAACAGAAATTCTAGTATTTTAACCTCTTTTTCCATCTCTTCTCATATCGCTGTACTCTTTATTGAGATATAGAAATGTTGTAGAATAGCTTTGTTAATTGTCAACTTTAAAGTCTGAAAAAAATTACATCATGCTTTACAAATTCAACGAACATACTGCATAAATGATAACTTTGAAATATCATTCAATTTTGTTAAAATATAAAAAATTCAGAAATATTAAAAAATTTTTGTATGCAAGACGAGATAAAAAATGTTTTTGAGCTTCGTGATATATATGATCAGAAATATATAGTTTTGAAATAACTTTTGATAGCGATATCGTTGTTCCTTCATTATTTAAAAATAATTCAAAACTCAAGAATATCAAGTTAACAAGAAATTTTTTTTAAAAATATAACTTTTTAATGAATTTTTCTAAAAGTAAATCATTTTAATAATAGACACCATTAAAGAAGTGATTACATGCATAAAAATTTTCCTTTTTAAAACGAAAACGATTCTTGTAATTTTAGATTTTTCTGCAGTACGTAATGTGATCTGAGATTTAATGCGTCGTTTGAGTTTTTTATGAAACCCAATTACGGAGCCATTAAATTCCGATGGACATTTTTGCTGGCCGTTACTTTCTTCAAGTGTATGTTTATGGCTAGAACTTATAATTCATGAGTATTAATGAAAAATCCTTGTATTAATGGCGATTTTAATGTTCCATAATTAATTTGAAAAATATAGCTATAATCAAAACTGCCATTTTAACTTCGATATTTATTCAGTTCTGACAACTTAATATTATTAAATATATGCGCTATATAAACCGCGTGCAGTCCAGCATTAATAAAACCTAGTTTTTCTTCCAATTAAATTAAAACATCGAAACGGCCCATCACCAACCATCCGGGAATAAAATCATTTACATCCACAAAAATATATCGTTCGAAGCGTAAATATCCAACTTCCTCTTCTTAAAAAAATAATATTAGTATCGCAAATGTTTGAAGGGCTCTCGGTCGTAGGCATGGACACCCGTAAACAAACGTAAATACGCATTCAAAATACACAACCCAAGAAGAAGCGTTGCTCTTGAAAACTTTTTTCTCTTTTCTCTCTTGACGCACGTCTCGCTATTATGCCAGAAGTGATTTCTAGTTATCCATCAAACCTCGGTCTGAAGCTCAAGTTTTTTTCCGTACGCGCTCCTTTTTGTCGTAAGTATTATCGTTAAAGCCTAAAATAATATTGCTCCCTGGGCCAAAGAAAACAGAGGAGCCGCTGCCGACCTGCGCGCAGAGTCAAAACGTGCGAGCGACATGTCAACGGAAACGAAGTAACGACTAGCACCTTTCACCGGACTTCTTAGCGCGCTGGGCCAAAACAGCTTATAGACATCCTCCCAGTAATTATAATAACAAAGGCGCTGATTTGGTAAAATCGAATTATATAATTTGAGGTCGAGGAGGGTCCTTTGTGTTATTGACGCTTGATTTCAGATGCTATTGTTTATTTGATGCTCCTATTGAAATGCTACAACGTATCTTCATCGGCAGCTTTATGAATTTGTTGGGTAATTTCACGTTTACAAAAGAACACGAGCAGATAATAAAGTTACGAAGCAAGCTCATTGAGATTACACTTTTATTAGTCGAATGTTTATAAAGTACAGCGTTTAAGATAACAATCTAGATATAGACGTAACGGAAAGCGATATTAAATCTTTAGGAACGCAACATCCTTTTTTTGAGCTCCCCCGGCTGAGTCAACACTAAAAGCAGAGCGCGTTCAAACAATTACAGGCGAATCAATTAAATGGGTAAACATCCCCCGCAGTTCATTAAAGGCAGCTTCCCCGCGCCTCCCATAAAAAAAAAGGAAGCGCGCCATGAAAGCCGAAACGGCCGTAACGCCCCCTTGGCAGTGGAGTAAGCGAAGCGAAAAATCTTATATATAAAATCGTAAAAGAGCGCGATCGGGCGGGCATTCGTCCGCGGTCAATGAAGAGCTCTTTAACGAGCGCACTCCCGGGCGAGGAGGAGAGAGAACGAGCCATATAATGGGCCAGGTAAAACCGATAACCGATACGTCCTCGGCGTTGTTCTCGTTATCGTAATTTTCGTGTCGCCGGGCGCCGAGCAACGCAAAATCACGGATAATATCCAATCAGCGCGCCCACGCGCTGCTGGTTGAATCTTCTAAGAGGAAAAGGAGAGAGAGAGAGAGAGAGGGGGGCCACGTACGCGATACGTGCCGCCTACTATATACCAGCGCGAGCGCGCGGCAGCCGTTATTTACTCGAGCGCGGCATATTGCAATCTACCCCCGCGCAGCTCGCTCTCATGCATTCTTTATCACTTTCCCTCGCGCGCGAGAACACGTATGACTATAGGCTGCTGCCGACGCTGTCTACGAGCGTGTGTGTGTGTATACGGGGGGCGGGGGTGTGGAGCCGGGCTGAATGAAAAGATATTTTTCTCTTAGTACAGCGGTTTTGTACAATGGGAAAAGTCGGCTGGGGGATATCGAGAAGAACGCGCCGAATGGAGTCGGCGCGCTGATCGTAAATTTGAGCGAGGTGTGTTATATTTCTGCGCCCGGGAAAGAGGGAGAGAGTGAAATTTAGGATGAATTTTCATAGCGATGATTCATGGTTATTGCAGGAATCGAATTCGACTGCTGTCGAATCGATTCGCTCTAGCGTTCGGGAATTTCATTATGAGCGCATTTCGACAGTGCTACTCCGATAATGGAAAAAATGTTTTGTTTGCGTCTCTCATCTCCGGTATAGTGGAGCGCTCGGGTGTCTGTGAATTTAGTCGACGCACAATGTATCATAATTGGAAATCAAAAATTTCGTTGACCTTAATTTTTGAAAAATGCTCTGAGAAAGTTCAATCGTGATGTTATTTTGATAAAAAATAACCGACAGCGCAGTCAAAATTGATGAGAAACGTAATAAAGTTTTAATAAATTGCAAGGATTGTTATCACGGGTAGATGGTTTTACAACAGGTTTTTTCGCGCCAAGTTTATCGAAAAAATTATCGGCATGTAATTATTCAATTTTGTATCGCGGAAATTGGCAGCGCAAAAACAATGCTTAATTGTTTACGGATGGAATGGCCAACAATGTGATCAATCAATTTTGTTTAACGCACCTATAATCAAGTGATATCTCGATGGCCTTTCTCTTTTGAGTGTGCACGTAAATATTCCTCCATCGCTAATTTGCATAATGTCGATTTTCGCGTGCAACGTAAACACGCTAATGTCTCCTTTCAACGTAATAAAATGAATTTCTCTTAATATTCCTCCTATACGTTTGTTTTCACTACTTTCTCATGACTAAATTGGGCGATTTTCTTCCTCTCTCCTTTTCTTCTAATAAAACGAATTTCTTTCCCGTTATTTACCTTCGTTTCATTACCTCCGTACCCTCACTGCCATCTTTATAACCTTATTGCATCTTGACTGCTTTCTGCTATTGAAACTCGAAATAAATATATTTATTTTATTGTTTTTACGCAGTCCATAAACAATTGACGCCGTGATTCGATACTTTGGATTATTTCTCTAATTGGCAGAATGCAAAGTATTTCTTATTCATGGGATCGTTAAGTATTTCAGCCATCAAAAACAACGTTTTTTTAAGGCTATTTAACGTTCTCTTTGATAAATTTTCTGAGAACTCGAGTAAGTCAAGAAAAAATGAAAAACTATAAATCAAAAGCGTTGTAGCTGAATCATTAGTATAAAAATAGCCCAGTTCCATTGAGTTAATAAAGTTTTCCTCTTTTTGTGCCGCCCTGAGCATCACGCCAAACGCCTCATCTTATTAAAAACGTGCTCCCGTGAAATTGTTTTAAGCGTACGCCATGAATGTCCGGCTCGTTTTTCACGCAACGGAAATACGAAATTGGTGATGCACTTCTCTCGTTATCCCGAAAACTAATTTCACATTTTTCTCTCGATCCGAGTACATTGCCCGCAAAAAAATTCAGCGCAGCAGCGCGCATATCTCATTGTGCAAATGTATTGTTGCAAAATCATTGTGTCGTACGCAGGGAGAAAATCCCTTTCGAATATCGCGGCTGTCATAAGCTCGTTATCGAAATCAATTATTTCGAAAGAGAATCCGCGCCGGCGCTGCGGCTGGATGTATCATAAGAAAAAATTCTCGGCAGACTGGCACACAATAAGAGGATTTTCCAAGAACTGTCATCCTCCATCTCATCTATGCATCTCCGTCTCTCTCTCTCTATTTCTCTCTTTCTCCTCTTAGGCTTATTGTCTCTGTCCATGCGCTCGATGCGCATTCCGCAGGATGCCAGCTCGCCACATAGTGTATACACATAGCGCATAATATCGCGCCGTAATCCGGCCTCCATTGAAAGGCCGCTAATAATCGAAAAGCGATATTTATATAGGCGCAGAGGCTCGCGCGCTCAAGTTGCGAAAGAGAGAAACTCGCGAGGGGGCGAGAGACACAGACTCTCGGGGCGTCGCGCCAAGTGCGCAAAAAGCTCCGCCTACACGGGCCACTAATTGGGCATTGTCCGCGCGAGCACTGGCATCGATGTTTCTATATACATGTACAAGCGGCGCCGGATCATTGTTGGAGCCGGCGAATCATCCTTTTTGTGTATCCTCGCCCAGCGTCGCTGCTACGTGCAGGAAGAGGGAGATATATACCTTCCTATATAGACGCGCGCGTGAGAGGCGAGCGCGTTTATATGGGTCGCAGAGAGCGCGCCGAGGCGCCCGATGAATTCGAATCCGAATTGCCGTGCAATTTCGCGCGTGTTGTCGGATTACTCGAATTAGCAGGGAGAGCTTAAGCGCGGCGTGTCGTATATACCTCCGCGCGGCCAGCCTCTGGGAAATTTCGCCCGGCGGAGCCTGAGCCACGAGCGAACAATACAGTACGACACTGGCTTTATGAAATGTTTATTAGAAATATAGGAGATGGAAATGTGACGGTGGAGCTTCGTTTAGTTTATTTATTTACTGGCTGAAGGCTCTTTCGCATAAGACGTACTAAGAAAAATCGAGTGAAAAATAATATCTGTATGGAAGGTATAGTTCGAGGAATAGCGAAGAATGCTGCGCCCCAAAGCTGTTGAGCAATTTTGATATATAGCGCCGATCTCTATACCCGTCTACACAATATTCCAGAGCTCAAAGTATTAGATATTTCATAGCAAGTTCAAAGTGCTGCCGTAGCATGGAAAGCGAATTTTATTGCCAAAGTTCTAATACACTTTATTTTTTTGCCATTCCCGAACAGCGTTCGGGCTTCTCGCCTCACGCGCGCAACGTATATATAAAAGTCAAGGTAGATAGAGAGATAGGATCGTTGACGGGTAATAGCCCAGTCACGCGGTGCGCGCTTGCGCTTTGACACGAATAATTTTCGAATAACTCAGCTGGTTCGCGCGCGAGTCATAGAGAGGTGGATTCGAATAAGACAGCAGAGTGACTATTGGCACCTTTAGCGCCCAGCTATTTCATTGAGGAGGGCAGCACGACGAATTCGCCCTGGCGCGAATCGCTGTTTTATTGACGGCCGCCCGACAGCTTGCAAGGAGAAGAGAAAGAGCATTCCCGTTTGATTTTCATTCAAGAACGACGGCTGTCGTGCCGATCTTATTTTTCCCTCCCGAGCGAAGCTCTTCGCCTTCCCGACGGCGAGTGATTCTTCTGAGAAATTGGATGGCTTTGACCCACATCCCGGCAAAAAGGATATTAGCCTTTTCTATCGACTGATAGATTTTTAAACATTTTTCGACTTTTCATAGGCGGGAATTTATTTCCGATAAAATATGTCCGAGCTCAAGATGGAAAAATCATCAATGCCGCGAATTATACTTCAGTTCTCTCTCCTTCATTTTTTTCTCTTATTATACTGTATAAAAAACAACAGGTGACTCAGAAACGGCCTTCACAATAAATGGATACACAACATCAACAAGATCTATTTATAAACACACAATCTTATCGCTTCTGAAAAATCGTTGAGTATCTTTAGAGTCTCCTTTGATTTGTACTCTCGTAATTAACGAATGCTTAATCGTCCTTTTGGCAGCTCAACAAACATTATTTAACATAATGAAAAGCACGCCCAGCTCATTTGTTGGACTAACGGACAGTCACACTTAATAAGAAAGCAGTCTAGCATGTACGCCTTAGGTGCGAACGATATCAGGCTATGCTAGAGTCGGAGAGAGAAGAAGAGAGAGAGAGAGAGTGAACCGGATGTGCTTGAGGGGGAACCAAAAGCCCGACTACCGCAACGCGCTCGCGCCCTCGTTCATAAATCACCATTCCCGCTTTTCTATTTCAGTATTTGTAAAACATTAATACAGCGCGACGCGGCACTTGCCGCGGCTTCTTGTTTTCTCTTCTGCCAGCGGCGCGTATTCCCATCTGTCTTGCGCTCCTCTCTCTCGTCCCTTTTATTTTGTTCCCTCTCATATTGGTTATATACCGCATATCCGACCACATTCGCCC